>PVJA010001302.1:0-93304 GCA_004027025.1 Myocastor coypus
CTTCTCTCCCCAGCCCCGCCTTCTCTCTCCTCAGCCCCACCCTTCTCTCTCCTCAGCCCCACCCTTCTCTCCCTGACCCCACCCTTCTCTCCCTGGCTCCACCCTTCTCTCTCCCCAGCTCCACCCTTCTCTCCCCAGCCCCACCCTTCTCCCTGAGTCCTGGCTGCAGGGAGGTGAGCACCCTTCCTCTGCCTGGACCAGGCCACTCTTTGATTTGTTCCTGGATTTGTTCCTACTGACTGCATAGTGAAGCCTCTGAGACAGCACACCTCTCCTCCTGTACGTCGTTGTTCGGTATTTTGTCTCCACAGCCAGGAAAGTGACTAAGGCACTGTGGTTGTAAGGATTGCATGTTGTAAAAGGATCGAGACTGTGTCTTCATCAAAGGCCAGTTCTCCCCCATCAGAAATGAAGGCAGCCGAGCCCTCCCATGAAGCCGGGAGACAGAGCGGCGCAGAAGCCAGGGCTGGGGTTCCAGCATTTCCAGAAGCGCGGGTTTCTGTAAGGCAGCTAACGGCCGTGTGTAGCCGCAGCACATATGCGGTGCTGTACCTGCCAGCACTGCGGGTGACGCAGAGATCCAAATGCAGGCAAGATGAACTCTTCCTTGGGGCTCAGTTTCTGGCTGGGGAGACGTAAACTGTTTGGGTAAAACGCCACGGCTGCCATGATGGCAGCATGCGCAGCAGACTTTAGAACAGGACCAGTTAATATGTTCACTTAAGGTGATTTCGGACTGTACTTTTCTTTTTTGCTTTTTAGGCTCCTAGTCTGTTGTTTAGCGCTGAACTGGAAATGTCTTTCTGGTTTTTCTCTCCACAAGCATCGGATCAGGGCCTACAGTTAATGTTCAAAGCTAACCTATTTTTACGGTGTCGCCTGCAGTTTTTGTATTTGTTGTTGTTTTTTAATACCTAATTCACCTTCCTTCTTAATGCCCTTCCTTTCAAGCATAAAATTTTCTCTTCTATGCTAAGATATCATCTTAAAGGAAAGGATTCCTGTGTAAATATATGATTTTAGTGCTAAGCAAAGATAGCTTTTGGGTTTTATTCTTTTGGTACAGGGTCTCACTGTGCAGTTTGGATTCATAGTGATCTTCTTGCCTCAGCCTCCCCAGCACTGGGATTATTGGAGTGCACCACAACACCTGGTTTCAAGGGCCCACATAGCATGTGGTACTGGAGGGCCAGTCGGGACCTTGCACTTGCCAGGCAGGTGGTTAGACTGCTGAGCTAGCTCCCCCGCCCAGCAAAGATAGTTTTAAGGTGAATGCGTGACTCTCCCTCATGGGTCTGAGATATACCGTAGGAGGAGGACCTCCGTGTTCAGAAAAGGGGGAAAGCGAAATTTCTTATTAATACAGCGCATTCCGAAAAGCGAGGTGACTTTGTTTTTACTCGATAATATAATGAGCTTTATTTTGAGTGATGTTGGATTTAATGGCTAAATCAATACTTGTATTTAGTGTTGGGCTTTATTTCCTCACTAAGTGACGGGAGATAAGCGGCCTTAGTGCGTGTTAATTGGTTTATGTTTAGCATTTACGCTAATCAGCAGTAGCAGGTGTACTCAGGGCCACTTCAGGCTTGCTAATGGGGTTTATCTAAACCAGGCTTTGGGGACGTTATTGACTAGAGTTGAGTTGCCCCTGTTTCTCATACACTTGAACAGGAAGCTGGATTTGCAAGTGGAACTGAAGACCTTTGACACTGGTAAGAATTAGCCCAGGTCTGGAACAAAGCAAACTCAATGAAAAACCAATAAATATCACTTTGCCTTCCCTGGCAAGTGGATAAGAAGCTTGGGAGAAGACTTAGCTCGGTCAAGGAGCCTTTAAACCAGACATCAGAGTGGGAAGGAACCCCTGTTTGGAGCACGGTTTCTCCTTGTTGGCCCTATTACTGTTGGGATTCTGTGGTTCTTTCTTCTTGAAGGCAATCTTATACATGGAGGCATCTTGGAAAGTGTCCCTGGCAAGAATACAGTGGTGTCACCTCCCAGTTTTAAGCTGAAAATGTCACCTGACATCACCAAATGCTTCTCAGTGGGAAACATCATAAGTGACTGCATATCTGTATGTCACTGGGCTAAATGAAGCCTAAATATGCCTTTGGTAAGCCAACATGAGGATTTCTGGTTTGTCTGGTTTTTTTGTTTGACATGTGCGTATTTTGACAGCTCCAGGACTTCACCTAACAGTCTGGGCCCTTTTGAAATGGGGTGAGGTAGATCTTTGCTCACCCAGGAAAGTAACGAATGGGAACTGGTGAGGAGCTCCCCCTTTTTGGACTGCCCCTGGCTCCCAGAATCTCCTGGTGCCCACCCTGCTGTGCTGGACTTCTTCTGGTCCGCGTCCCTCATTCGCACTGGTCAGCCTTCTGGAAGTGTTCGCATTTGTAATGCTTACTTTCAGTTTTGCACACTAGGCCACTGATTCCTTGGCGCCAGGGAGGCAGAAGACAATTCAGCATGGCAAGGAGCAGAATTCAGACTTCCACTTCACGAACCCCCAGCTTTCTGACTTCTTTCTGCCTCCGTTTTCCTTGTCTATTGGGTTGATTCACCTCTGCAAATGTCCACGCGACGGGAATGTTAATACGTGCTTTGGGGGAAAGTTAGGAGATGAAAAAGAGCAAAGTCTGAAAGTTCCCTGGGACGCAGTGTGCGTTGCTGCCCTGTCCACCTGCTGCCGTCCCCCAGGCTCCTGCCCTTGTCCCCACAGCGTACAGATGCAAAGGATGAGGCCTTCGCTCTCCCGGATTCGCACTCTGAGGCAATAAAAGAAAGAGCCGCCATCTATCAGGCGACGATGCCCATCAGGGCCTTTGTTTTCATGAACGAAGTGTAGAAGGAGGAGCTATGAGTTGGTACGAGGACCGCTGCTGCACTGCCCCGCTTTTTCCTCATTCCTCTCAAGGACATGATCTTCGGGAGCTCAGGGAAGTTAGATCCATGGCCCTGGGGCTGGGGCCACACACAGCACAGATTCTGACCCAGCTGGCATCTGTTGTGTGCCTTGTAGGTGGCAGTTGCCTTACGGGGCCTCTGCAGTTGCGCCGTGACCGTTCCAGCTGGTAGCAGCCATGCGGAGCATGGCGGGGCCTCTGTTCCGCTGGTGATCAGAGGCAGGAGAGACGTTTTGAGCGAGGCTTGCTGGGGCCGCACGGCTGGCCCATGGCTCAGTGAATCCACAGCGTCTTCTACAAAGACTTTGCCTAGGCTGTTCCCGATACGGGGAAAGATGCTTCCAACCTGCTAGACATCTGGGACAAGTTCATGTTCTCAAACATCAAAGGATGAATGTCAGGAACAACGGAGGGTGAATGAAGACTGTACTGAGGCTAAGAAATCTGTTTGAGAAAGAGACCGAGAGGCGCTCGAGTAGGCGGCCAAGGAATCTGCCTTTTCTTGGGATTTTTATGGGGCAAAACCAGGGCATGAGGTGGGCCCAAGGTGGGGCAATATGGGAACTGGCCAGGTGAGCATGAGGTGGGACAAAGCTATGGTCAGCCAAGAAGTTCACAACCACAGTTGCTCAAGTTAATTATTTTTGTGCTGGTGGGGAGGGGTGTGGTTTGGTGGTACCAGGGATCAAACTCAGGACCTTGCACTTGTCAGGCAAACTCCTATTCCACTGAGCCATCTCCCTGGCCTGCTCAAGTTCATTTGAATAAATCAGGATAAAATGGGGAAGCTAGTCAAGTAGCAAGTGGGTGTGAACACAGAACAGGGGTTCTTCCTGTAGGGGGCTGGGTTAGTGACTATCCCTGGCTTTTTCAAGGTGATGGATACCTATTTAGAATATCAGTGCCTGAGGTCTGTCCCTAGGGAGGCATGTGACTGCATCTGCTTAAGTCTTTTGTCCCCTGAGGTCCAGCTCACAGCAAGGGGGTGGTGTGCCTGTCTCTCTCACAGTGGCCAGGTCTCTCCTTTTCCTGCCCTGGTTCCTTTTCAGGGCCTGGCTCTACGTGAGTGCCTACAGCATTCTGCAACTCAGTTGCCTACAACATTCCCCTTGTCTCTCCTCTCCCTGTCTCCTTCCCCAAACTTTTTACATAATTAATCTCCTCTTTCTGCAGATCTCTGCTCAAGCATGGATTCCTCAGGGGAGTTTCCTGGGATCTCGGATCATCTGATTCTACTACCTTCTTTCATGACCTCAGGATTCCTTTCTGAAAACATTTGTTACCGTTGTGAATGCTGATGTGTGACTTTCTTTCATACATTCTTTTTTTTCCTCGGGGAGACTCTGACTTCTGCGAGCTTGAGGGCCCTGATTTTGTTCATCGTTGTATCTTAGCATTTAGCATAGCTTGTGGAATACATTAAGTGCCCAATAAATATTTGGAGAGTGAGTAAATGAATGGATATAGATTTTTTTATTATTATTCAGTCAGGTTGACTAAGCCAGGCTTCAGTAACAATCTAGCAACACCCTTGGCTTAATACAGCAGAGGAGTATTTTTTGGCTAGGCTTCCTGTCCACAGCTTCCTTACTCAGCTAGGGGGCTGGCTGACAATTTTGCCACCTGGAACGTTTCCAGGAGATTGTGCCATGCACAGGAAAATGAGAGGTGATGCAGTTACAGTTACAGTTCTTACCATGGAGGTACATAGGGAGCCCTTTCTGGTCCTTGTACGGGTCCATGAAGTTTATACTGATAATCCCATAGATAAGTTATTGGTGTCCCCTCCAGTTAATTTCAAGCTACCACTTCCAGTGCAACCCATGGGGAAAATAAAAACACTATAGTTCTGGGGATCCAAGGGGTGCTAAGTCCAGCCATGGTGATCTGGAACTAACTCCTCCACTCAGGACCTAACCCAGGTTTTATTCACTCATGAAGGAGTGGCTTGAGAATGACTGACTGGGAATGGCAGGAAATGGGTGAGCTCTGTGAACTGGGCTAGGGGGGAGGCCTGCATTTGCCTCTGTCATATGCAGAGAAGGATATGAGGAACATGTAATTTGCACTACACTAATGAGATAGTATCTAATGTCTTCGCTCTGATGTGTAATCTTTCAAGGCCCAGGAAGTCATAGCCTCTGTCTCCAGGCTTGGTCTTAGCTGACAGCTTGGGGCATTGGCTCCTTGTCCTGTCTCTACAGGCTCATATCAAAGAGCAGCAGGTACGAATTATCAGGGAAACAGATGAGTGGACTGCCGTCTTCAAAGACTACCACCAGAACCTCCGCTAGACCAGTACACATTGCTTAAAGCCAATCAAAAGGATAAAGAAAAGTCCTAGCCAGCTCTGTCCATATCAATACAAGGCAACAGGGTCAGGCTGAGCCAAATACAGACAGCTCTCACCTTTCCAGGAGAATCACCCAGGTGGTCCTCCTCCACAAAGTTACGTGTTTGAATTCCACTTGTGTTGGCGACATCAACTCATGTGTTTTCCTGTGTTGTGGAAGAATTGCAAGTGTGACTTCAAACTAAGCTGTCACAACTGTAAGGTCTGTGTGACCAGCAGCCACTGATCTCAGCCACTGATCACTCCTGCGAAGTCTGCCTTCCCTTCCTTCCATTTTAACTGCATGTGTCCTAGTATATGGGCGGTGTCATCTGGATTCTTGGGAAGCTCCGTGCACCATCCATTGATCAACTCTGCCTTCAGTGTCACATGCTGATTCTGAGCCCAGGGATGAGCAAAAAGTTCCACAAATGGGCACAATACGGTCTTTTCCTTCAAGAGACCTGTGGGCTAGTATGAATGGGACTTGTCAATAGCACTGAGGTATCAAAGTACAGTTCTTACGTACGTGTTCGTCGGTTGGGAGAGGACTTTGAAGCTGCAGTGGATGAGAACCTGGCAATCCGTGTCATGAGCCAGCCGTAGGTACTTCGACATATTTCAGGTGGAGATCAGGCAACAGGCAAGTCTCAAGGTGGCCTTTGGAGAGGTCCCGAGCGAGAAGAGGAGGACCCAGTGTGTGCCCCTTCCCCTCAAAGAGTAGATTTCTCAACAGTCATCAAAGAAAAAGAATTTCCAGGTGTGCCAGTGGGAGGCATTCTCAGTTATTGGGCAGAAAGAGAAAACAGGGCAAAAACAACAGAAGGCTTTTGCTTTGAGGAGCTACCCTTGGGCGGGCTTTGCGAAAGAGGATCGCTGGACTCAGCCATTAGTGAAAGAGAAAGATTAGCATTCCCGTCTCTGATGGAGCGGGCTCAGGGCTAGTCCTTCTCCAGGAGGTCTTACGACTGCTATTACGAGGAGGACTTTTCTCGTGTTTTACGGATCTCCTCCCTGCAGGTAGAGATTCACAGCCATTCTCACCGCGGGAGACCTAGTGGTGTACACCAGGCTGTTTGGTCTTTGCAGTAAGTGTAAGGGAATAGGGGCGGGGCATTTCAGACATTGTTAGCAGGGGAGGATGGAGAAAAGGAGGTCTCCATCTCCAGTGGGCAACAGGCTGTGGGTGAAGGCCTGGGAACCTACGCCTCACATCTCATTTCATCTAGACACATCCTCGAGTCTCTCTAAATTTAAGGTAGAGAAATACTGGTCTGCTCAGATATTTATGTGGAATCAGATAGATGCAACCGACTGATAGCTTTACCAGGCCATATTGCATCTAAGGCTTAAGGAATCATCAAGAAAAAAATAAGTAACAAAAAATGAGTTCGAGGGGCTGGGGAGATAGCTCAGTGGCACAAGTGGCTGCTTGGGAAGTGCAAGGTCGTGGGTTCAAACCCTGGTTTTGAAAAAAAAAATGTGAGTTCAAGGTCAGCCTCAACTGCATAGTGAGACCCTGTGTCAAGAAAGAAGGGAGGGAAGCAAGAGAGAGAGAGAGAGAGAGAGAGAGAGAGAGAGAGAGAGAGAGAGAGAGAGAGAGAGACCTCAGAGGAAGACGTGTATAAGGTGTGTGCTAAAGAATAAGGCAGAGTTACTGAGATAACTTGTTAGAAAGGAAAGCATATTTAGAGCTTATGGCTTGATTTTCTTTGATAGTAAACAGTTGTAGTAATTTGTCTAAGTCCATAACATCCAGGCGGCAGTTGCTCTTCTGTTCTGGGGTAATTCTGAAGACCACGTGGCCTAATGCCTAAGAGTGTTCAGCAGAGTCTTCGGTGCTAAGGCAAATTCTCAGCTGTTGTTGTCTGCGTGGAAGGGAAAATGAAGTGCCTGAAACTAGAACAGCAGAGCGCCACTGCCTAATGACAGGATCCAGCTAGCAGGACCAGGAAGCTGGTGATAGCTCGGGGTGACCAGAGAGGGAGACTGCAAACCCAGGTTCCTCCAGGAGTTGGAAGGTAGTATAAACAAGGGAAAACAGGCAACAAAGGTCGGTGTAGACTGTGTCCGATTAAGTCAGACCACGTCAACTACTTAAAATGCAGGAAGAGGATCCAATAAAACAGGACCCCAGACTTGGGTTGTCTTGGTGCCCTGCCGCTGAAAATTTCAGAATAGATACGTGTGCCTGATTGTGTGCGTGTGTTGTGTGTGTTGTGTGTGTGTGTGTGTTGTGTGTGTGTGTTGTGATAGAAGGGAAGTGGACACTGTGTCCTGCTGCTCTATTGGGATTTGTATGAAGGACATACGAGGTTGAGGTCTGCAGTCTATAAAGGAAGACCGGAAGCGTGCAGATACTAGGCTTCCCTTCCACCCACGTGTCGCTTGAGCTAAGATTAGTAAAAGACTATGCAGAGCCAAACAGCTTCCGTAGTTTGTAAAAAGGATTGAGAGAGAAAGCTGTAAACTTGGGCATAAACAATGGATTCTACACCTGAAGATTCAGTTAATGCCTCTTTGAAGATGGTGAAGGTGGTGCGTACAAATTCCAAATCAATCTCAAGAATTCAGGGCCAGCCAGCTAGCACAACAGACTAAAGAGACTGATTAGCCAAGCACAGGGACTCAGGTTCGATCCCTGGCGTGCCGTGCAGGCCCTGCCTCTGGGGTGTGCTGAGACAGACTGAGACTGAGACTGGGTGTGGTCATCCCAGCACCTGGGCTGCAAACAGGAGGATCACTAGGAGTCCGATCTGTGTGGTGAGACTCTGTAGACCCTGTACTAAGTACATAAAAGAATTTATCAACCAAGGTGAAAGGACCCATGTCAATGTAGATGGGCCAGGAGGGTGTCATTTGCAGATGGTCTAATTTCAATATAAAGCTAGACGATGGAGATACATGTTTTACACGGTCTCTTGTGGCATATAACAAAGGCAATGAACAGTTTCCTGTCAACGGTGTGTAAGCTCCAAGGCCAAGGCAGAAGGAAATTATGTGCAACGATATCAGTGAGACAGGGCGGGTTTGTTCTTTACCCATTTATCCAGATATCCCAAAGAAGAGGAACTGTCAAGGAGGAAAAGTCAGGACTCAGGCAGAGGGGGGAACCCAGTTACTCCCTTGTCTTCTAAGTCTATTTGAAGATTTCTTAAAATTTATAATTCTGCTACTATAGTTTTTTTTTTTTTTTTTTTTTTTTTGCCTCTCAGAAGCCGCTAATATTTTTTCCATTGTTTCTGAAAATGTCCAGATACACTGGCAATAATTTTTATACATCACACCCTCTGTTGACAAACTCCTGTCGGAGAGACAAGCCGAAGACGCATGAGACAGCTAAGCGTGTTCCAGGGCTTGACAGAGTGCTTTATAATTTTGCACTTGTCTCTGCTTTTGTATTGCGGCACGGGTGTCGAAGCTCGGCCACATTTTTTACATTCTCAGAGCCTGTTCAAGAGCCAGTGTCTTGGCAGGTGCTTGATAAATGCTCATTGAATAAATAAATTTCTTAAATAAGAAATTTGTGCCAGAAGTTCAAGTGTCTATGTTATTTTTTTTTCTTTTGTTTTTGTTTTTATGTATTTGGTACAGCTCACTATGCAGCTCGGAGTCCTAGTGACCCTTATGTTTTCAGTCTCCCCAGCACTGGGAATTTTTCAGTGTGTGCAATTATGTCTGTGCCCAGGAGGTGGGCCCTCCTGGCGTATGGAACCGGGAATCAAACCCTGGTCCCTGCGCTTGCCACAGCAGGCGCTTAGTCCACTGAGCTATCTTGCAGCCCCCTCAAGTGTGTTTTTAGAAGTCATAAAAAGAAGGCTGAATCGTGAGCTGTTGCCACTGACATTAAAATATGAGGCGTTGCCGAGTGGCAGAGGGCCCCGGACTGTTCTTGATTTTATTGCTTAAAACGTAGGTGAGTTGGGGGCGCATGTGAGCCTCACCTGGGCCATTAGCAAATTGGTGAGACCTTGTCTCCAAAAAGTAATAAAAGCTGGTGCACGCCTGTGATCCTAGCACTTGGGAGGCTGAGGCAGGAGGCTCACTGCCAGTTCAAGACCAGCCTGGGCTTCAAAGTGAGCTCAAGGCTGGCTTGAACTACACAGTGAGACCCTGTCTCAAAAAGACTAAAATAACAACAACAACAATAATAATAGACAAATGAAAGAAAAGTCAAGCAAGGAAGGAGGAGACGGAGGGAAAACGTCTCACCTCATAGATGCCTAAAGTTCCCCTGATGGGTCAAATACTACAAATGCCACGCGATTGCATTTTATCTAACCCGCTATGACTGTGTCTTCCTCTAGTTCGGACACAACCAGTGTCTGCGCCTGAATTTTGCATAAGCACCCCTCCCGGAAGAGGTACCTTGCAGCTCCTCTGTGACAAAGTGATTCCATCCCATCCCTCGCTCTCCATCACTGCTTTATTTCCTTCTGCGGCTCTTGTCTTTATCTAGAATTAGATGTTTTCTTTGCTACTAGATTGCGAACTGGACCAGGGGCAGGGACCTGCCTTCGCTCAGGGTTACGGTGTTAGGTGTGGCTGCTCCGTCGTCCTGCTGCGTGGCTACGTGGTCGTCCCCTCATCCCCGTGTTGCATGTGGGCACAGCAAGCCTCAGAGAACCCTCAGTAAGGAGGCGTAGTAGCCGCTCGATGGGCAGGACTGGGCTGTGGCTTTGGGATGTTTCCCCATTCAGAGCTGAATTAAGAGGCAGGGGCCGAGACCTAAAGAATTTGGAAGGACAGACAGACTCCGCGCATGGCCCCAGTGGGAGGCTTGGGGCGGCCCGCGCTCTGATGGGGAGGGCTCTCTGCCAAGGGCAGAAGGGAAATTCTGCCCTGAATGCTCCTAAGCTGACTGATGGCTTCTGTCCTCTGGGTAGAGCTACAGGTAACGCGGAAGCCTGTAAGCAAAGCGCCCCTTGCGTAGCTCTCCGCTGGAGAGCTGTCGGCCCCTGACGTGCCGTCCTCACGCTCACCGCTATCAATGCGTCCCACCCGGATACTCCTTGAGGGCAGGACTTGCACCTTCTTCTCTGCGCGCGCCCGTTTCTCAGCCCCGGACCTAGCACTGCTGGGGGAGACGGCAGGCGTCCCTATAGACGACCTAGC
Organism: Myocastor coypus; assembly: GCA_004027025.1. Classification (NCBI taxonomy): domain Eukaryota; kingdom Metazoa; phylum Chordata; class Mammalia; order Rodentia; family Myocastoridae; genus Myocastor; species Myocastor coypus. The sequence continues at coordinate 10,357 of PVJA010001302.1, forward strand.
CTAAATGATTACAACTAGTGCAGAAGAGGAGCAAGTGGACTCCGCGTCTAAGTCAACAGGATGGAGGCGCGCAGGGCTGAGAGCGAATGGTCAAAACGCAAGAGACGGCGAGAACCCAAGAGACTCTCCCTACTGTTCCATTTACTCATGCAACAGACAGACTCCCCGCACGTCCCCTGTGACCAGCACGGGGCCGTGTTCTGAGGACACCATGTTGAGAAAGCCTGTTTCAAGGTTGCCGTAAAGCACATACAGCCTCCAAAACTTCATTTTATACACAAGGAAACTGAGTCCCAGAGAGCTCGGTGATGTTATTTTCTGGAATATCAGAGCCAGGTACAGATCAAATCAGAAACACACATGATTTTCTGTTCTTTTCTGATGAATATTTGAGTCTTGTATGGCGATGACCATAGCGACATAGCCGGAGTTCACAACTGGTCAGCAGATGTTGCCTTTCAAAACCAGGAGAGTCTTACACAAGTATCACCATTTCTACCTGCTCTTGAGAAACCCGTGCTTTGGGAGCCTTGGTGACTTGGACACTTTTCTCTCACCGCTGAGACAAAATGCACAGCACCAAAATGAAAGGCAGAAGAGGTTTCTGTATCTCACAGCCTGTACAGGTTCCGGTCTGCGGTCCGCTGGCTCCAAGGCAGGATGTCAGAGGAGAGAGGCTTCAGGACGGGCAGCAGGGAGCACAAGGAAGGTCCTTCCACCACTTTTACGTCACCAAGCTACTGGTGACATGTCGCAGTTACACCCTTCACCCTTGTGCCCGTTGCTCCATGAGTCAATTCAGTGTCACACACATTCTAGATCTAACCACCATGAAGAGACTCCACCCGTGCAATTCAGACTGGCCTTGAGCTCACTTTTTTTAGCCCAGGCTGGTCTCGAACTTGCACCGATCCTCCTGCCTCAGCCTCCCGATTGCTGAGCCACCACGCCCGGCTCAGATGAGTAGTTCTTCAGCGCCCTGCTGTGCAGTTGTTTCCGGTAGAACAGTCACATCCTCTGGGTGTGGCGGTCCATACCTGTAATCCCAGCTCTTTGATGGACTGAGGCAGGAGGATTAGAAGACCCAGCCCAGCCTGGGCAGCTTTGCTATTTAGGAAGACCCTGTCTCCAAAGGGAACATACAAGGGTAGGGCCTGTCGCTCCGAGGGGGGAGGCCCTGGGTTCAAGCTGCGGCCCTGCCCAAATAGTCAGACCTTGCTCAGTCACTTCCGCAGAGCCTGGGAGCTTAGTTGGTGTCACCTGGCTAGCCTCTGTGGTCCTGTGACTCTGCAGTCTCCGTCGTCTGCTCCAGGGCCATGAACAGATCCCCTTGATGTTAGTTAAGGACTCCCCAGTCACCAATTAAGGAGCAGAAGCCAGCCTACCTTACAGCCTCCCCGCGGGTGGGCAGCCGCACATTTTCTTTCTTGCCTCCTTGTTCCCTTCCCATAGCCCCTTGATCCCTCTTCCCAAACAGCCTCACGATTGTCCGAGAGTCCTGCAGAGTTCAGATGGTTCTGCCACCACTCACCCCCACCCCTGACTCATAGGAAAGGACACCATCATTTATTTTATTTTATTTTTTTATGTCCCTGTCATTCTGGTCTGTAAGTTCATTCATTATGTATGCAAAATGGTAATAGGCTGATATTTTAATGCTCTTAAGCATACAATATTCTTATTAATATAAGTGCCTTTTTTATCCATAATTGAATGGTTTACTTTATTGTTGCTTTATGGCAACCACTCGCGTGTCCATTTTTTTATGGGGTGCGTACTTGGGGCAAGAGGGCAGTCGGAACCAGGAGGGCTGGCTGCACAAATTACCTTCATTATGAGAGCAGTCCCTCTTGGCCTGGAGAGACACATCCACCTCACGGCTACGAAGGCGCCAACGTCCAGGGAGGGCATGGCTTCCTCCTAGCACAGCGGGTCCCAGACCTGCAGCGTCGAACCGTCTTTACTCTGCGTGCTGAGAGTCCGCCCATTAATGTACCTCCGGGCCTATTTATATTGCTTTGTACACTTAATCAGGTTCTGTTTTATTTATTTGCCGTTCTCTGCGAGATGCTGATTTTATCCTTGTCCAAGTCATTCGGTTCAAATCCACTGAGACAGAGGGGAATCACGATTTATGATTCTCATCCTGACTCCTATCGTACGGGCTCTGCCGCTGCTGCCTGACGGCTGCCCCCCTCCCACCCCCCCTCCCGCCCCTGCCCACGGCCTCTGTCCCCAGCCGTGACACCCGCTTCATTTTTTTCTCCAGTGAGTGATTTAAGGTCCATCTTGAAAGCTATCAAAACACTTCTGGTGCTGCAGATCACAACTCCGTGGTGTCTCTCTCACCCCCAAGTACCCTCAGCTTCTACACTCTTGCCTCTCTCAGTGAATGTCCGGAGCTCAGGACACAGGGACCTTGGAACCAAGACTGTCAAGCTCAGACAGCACGGGACGGGCATCTCTGATGGTTATGTGACTAAAGAGGTAATTTTGGGAGTCAAGGCAGGATGACGTTCTTTGTCTGGATCTTGTCCTGAGTGGAGGACAGGTGTGCAAGAAGAGAGAATCTAGCGCTACAGCTCTGTGTCTGTCTAAGAACGGCTGCTCTTTATCGGAGCTATTTACATACTGACAGCCACGGGCACGTTCTGCTGTGTCCGCCACCCGAGCAAGGGTCAAGGCACTAAGGCAGCGCCTGGAGTGGCTCAGGGCCATGTTGTGCTATGATGAGGGAAACGCCCACTGCGACTTCCACGGTGGGGCTGCAGAAGCCCAAGGACCGAGGTCTCGTACAGTTGAGAACACAAGCTTGCTCAGGGTTGCCCACAGGGCTCAGGGGGCGTGAGTTGCTGGAATTGCGTGTCGCAGAAGCTCCAGACGTTGGAGGGTCCTGCTGCTACCCTGAGGAACCCCACCTTGAGAACCCCTGACCTATTGGCTCCAAATTTTGCCATTCAAAATGTGGTTCAGGGATGGGCTTTAGCAGTAGCTGGAGGGCTGTTAGGAATAAACCTGAAGCCTCATTCCCTCCTTGTAAACCAGAATCTTTGTGTTAGAGTTTTTCAGGTGAACTTTCTGTTCAGGTGTACATTATAAAGAATGAGAAGCACTAGCTGAGAATACAAAGTCTGGGCCCACAGAGCCTAAATTCAAACTCAATCTCTGCACTCACTAGCCTTTGGTGAGTTAGCCAGCCTACGTATGCTTCAACTTCCGCATCTTTACAATGGCACATGGCCAAGATAGCGCTGCCTTCAGAATCCACTGGGTGTGTGAATTGATGTAAAGAACACACAAGGGGCTGGGGAGATAGCTCCAAGGCACAAGTGCCTGCCTGGCAATTGCTGGGTTCTGAGTTTGAACCCCAGTCCTGCAAACAAAACAAGACAAAAACCACAAAAAAGAAATACATAGCAGTGCTTGGAATGTTTTAAGCAATCACTGAATGCTGTTCTCACTATTTCTCTGAAATTTTTGAGCTTTGATCCTTCCAAGAAGACCTTGTGTAAGGGCTTTGTCTGTGTCCCTTATATATACTCCCTGGATAACTACAGACCCACACATTCTGAACTCGGCTTTAGGAGCACCATGCAACCGTTAGTCCACGGGACAAATTTGTCTTAGTAGGTTGGAGTTGTTCATATTGCTTCTGTATTCCTGCCCAGCCATGATAGTTGGGGATGAGTGGCAGGCTCCATCATCGGGTAGTTGGGCTGGACAGTCTTTCCGTGCTGCCCTCTGTCGCTGCCACTACTTCTTCATGCCACTGTCTTGTCACTATAGACATTGGTATTAGCAGCTGCTATATTAGATGATGTAAGATTCTCCGATAATGATGGAAAATGGCCATTTATGAGTTTCTGTGTCTGCTCCAGAAATTCCTACAGCTGAGGAGTTTTGGAGCTGCTTGGTGGTGTGCCAGAATGACACAGCGGACATGGGGAATCTACCCTGTGCATATGACGTCTCGACGCATCCAGCCTCAGCCCCCCTTTCATGGAAGGGTAAATGTCCATGGAGTGATCATAAACATGGGTGAGAAACAGCTTCTGTTGGCTTCCTTTTCATCTTATGGAAGGGGTCATACTGACAATGAGGGTCTAAAGGATGATGTCATGGCGTTATGCTTACAAATCAGGGGTCAGAAAGCTCTTTCTGAAAGGGGCAGATAGTAAATATTTTAGGATGTGCAGGCCACAAGGAAAATGGCTTGAGTGCGTTAGCACGAAGACATGGTGACGTGGGCTGTCTTTGCAGCTTGTACACCAGGCTCGAGGTCAGATCTGGTTCACGGACTTCCTTTTGTCTATGCTGCCCTGAGCTACTAAGGTCGGTTTTTGCTTTATGCTTTCTACTCTAGGACATTACTCTTTAACTAATTGTGGTCCCTTCCGAGCACATTCCACTGGATGTTGTTTTTCTCCTTCTTTATTTCACCTGCCCTCTCAAACATATCCCCATGTTTTAAAGAGAGCATAGCAATTTCAATTGTGAATCCCCGCGGTTGCATCCGATCGATGTAGCATTTATGCCACCTGTCAGAAAGACCTGCCCTCGTCGGGCTGTATGGATAGTAACTACACACATGGCACCACACGTGCACAGCACAATTTCCGGCCCAAACGTTAGCATGTTTTGTCTGGTAAGAGGAGAGTTAAAATGGGTAGAATTCAAAATAAATTTTTTACCTGCCATGAACATCTGATGTATAAGGGATATCCTCTCCATTCCTTTCCTTGGGCTTTCTAGTTAATTCTGCCCAGTGGAGGATGATTAACCTGAGATTTGCAGCCAGACATGGGCATGTTTGCGTCTTGGCTACCTTACTTCTAAGTGGTGCATGGATAGGAAGTCTTTTAGGCTGACTCCCTATCCCCTTATCTGCATGTACTTTCTCCAGGCGGCCCTTCTTGCCATTGGCGTAATGCATATTAAGCAGTTAAATTGGTGCAAGGGACCCAGGAGGTGGGGTTCATGAACCAAGCCCCTATTTGTCATCAATGGTCATCAAGACTGGGGCGGCGCTCATCAGTAGAGCATTTGTCTAGCAGATGTTGAGCTCCAAGTTCAGTCCTCAGGACTGCTCAAAGACAAAGAAGGTCCTTAGGTGTTGTAGTGTGGCCCTGTTGGGTCTTCCTCTTTACGCATCACAGGAGGCAAGAGTGCCTGGAATGATCTCATTTGTTTGGATTCTGCTTTTGCTTGCAAAATGTCTTATTTCACGTAGCACTTCATAGTGAGGAAGTTTCCGATGGATCTTCAGTGCGGCTCTGCATGATTTCGACCTTAGCAGAACTGACGGAGTGTATCCAGGAATGCCTCGAGGGCGGCACCCCCATATTTTGTGACTGAGCCAAATGACAGGTTATTTGGGCAACTTGCTTAGACATGCAAGGCAGGTGGGGGCTTTTTTGGGGGGACCCGACCTCTCTTTTGTCTGTGATACTTCCTCTACTATTGCCTGAAAACTGAAGGTAGTGATCAAATTCCTCTTCTGTGGGAGATAGCTTGGCGGTGTAAGTGCCTGCCCGGCAAGTGCAAGGCCCTGAGTTCGATCCCTGGTAATGCATACTCTGCCACCCACTGAAACTGGGCATGGTGGTGTACACCTACGATCCCAGCGCTACGGAGGCCGAGACAGGATGATCACTACAAGTCCGAGCTGTGTAGCAAGACTCTGTATCAGTAAATCAACATTTTTTTTTTTACAAAAAATTTCTCTTCGGCTCTTTTACTGAACGTTATCCTATTCCCTCCAGATCATACAAATGTGCCAGGATGTTTATAGACTTGCGACAAATAAAGCAGTTGTACTCCTAAGCTGCTTCCGATGCAAGAACAGAATAGCTGTGCTGAAACACAAGAGCCAGTTGCTTTCTAACAGTAAGGTATTTGGGCCTTACCTAATATTAAGGTTGGTCTCAGTTGCGGGTACAGACACCTGTGGGGTTCTCAGAGAGCCCCACTTTTTGTATCTATTTACGCTTAGCCCTGACCAGCATCCAGCATCTGAAGTGCACCCCTGAATATGGCCCTCTTCTTCTCGGAGGACACATTGTGGCGCTCTCTAGGTCTGTAGCTTAGAAACGCTTCTACCACTGGAACTCTGCTTCCTGTCGATTTGAAGAAGAGCTCAGTCTCTGGCGGAGCGGGGTGGCTGTCACTCAGGCAGGTTTGGTTGGCTGGTGATATGGTTTTGCTTTCTTATCAGTTAGCCAGAAGAGGTGGTGAAGCCAGCCCTTTGGCAGGAGGGGAAGGCCGGCACTGGCGTCTGCCTCTGCAGTATCCATTGTTGTCACATGGGAGCACAGACGTTAGTTGGGAGCTAACTTCAAGACATGGAGTACTTAGGTTCTCTTCATGGCATTATCCAGCACCAATTCTGTGATTCAAAAAAAAAATATATATATATATATATTTGGCCCCTAATAAAAGAAAGGTCTTGGCTGACCAGATAGCCAAGCAGATTAAAGTGCCTGCTCAGACAGACGCAGGGACCGGGGTTCGATTTCCTGTGTGCTGGTCCAGCCCTACCCCCACAAGGAGCTGAGACAGTGAACGAGATGGGATGTGGTGGTGCCCGCCTGCCATCCCAGCACCTGGGAGGCTGAAACAGGAAGATCGCTAGGAGTCCAGTCTACATAATGCATGAACTGTCCTCGTTGCTAAGGACACCTGACCCCTGGCCACTCACCAAGGACAAATTCCTTCACCTCCAGTACTTCTGCTCACTCTGAGAGTGAGACCCGTCAGGCCTATGAGGGCATCTCATGGGAGCCTAGCCCTTTGGGGACCAGAAGTCCAGGTTGCCTTCCGCCACGCGGGATGGATTTTGGCTCATCTTTACACCATCTGCGAGCCTCACAGCGAAGCACACCTCTTACGGCCTAGATCTTCATCCCAGGTCTGCCTTCCACGACCTGGGGAGAGAAACCATTGATCTCTGGGTCTCCTCATTTATGAAAAGCACCAGTGTTCCCAGACCAGTAACGAAGAGCGAAGCGTCAGTGTAAACAGAACACCTGGGGTCATGCTTGGTGGCTGGCGGGCACTCGACGCACAGCCACAATCAAGTGATTCTTCTGCGTCACTCAGGGAAGCAGATCGAGTGAAAGATTTGGAAAGTCACCCGGAAGTAGTTCGCAGACTTCCCTCAGAGCTGGCTGGGAGTGACACTTAGGTGCTGGCTGAGGGATACCTTGAGTCTCACCCCCTTAATAACAACCGTTCTGTGACTGAGATGCCTCAGTCAGGCAGACATGGTAGGATTTAGTGGAGTGGACATGGGCATTGGTCCTTGATTTGGAGCTCAATTTCTACTCAGGAACGCTGTGGGATTCCAAGTAATGAACATTTTAAAGAACTTTTTCTTGAAAAAGGAGGTCGACAGTACATATTAAAAATAGCTGTTTCCTCCATTCAAAAGCAGGAGTTCCGTAGGGCAGGGACTTTTCCCGCTTCGCTTATGATTGCAGCCTTTCAAGAGTGCCTAGCATGTGGGCAACGCGAAGGACCTACGGTGAGGCATAGACTGGTAAGAGCGTTACAGCAGCCATGTTGCATCTATCAGAGGCATTAGCTAGAGCCGTGGCTGTGGCTATCCCTGAGCTGAGGGTGGGTGGAGCCAAGTCCTCTGCTGTCCCTCGGGCAGAAGAGGGGTCTAATGCAGCCAGGAGCATCGGAGAGCCGCAGCGAGCATCAGGCACCTGGGCCGCAGCAGGGGGCAAGAGAAGGGGCCACAGGTCATCAGCGATCCAGGCTGTCGCCTCGCCAGGATCAACACCTTTTCCTAAAGGGCTGAAGCTCCTGTCTCTCTCACTTTAATCCAAACAAGATTAGAATTAGGGTGTGACTGAGCTTCTCTCAGGAGGAGGAGGAGGAGGAGGAGGGGGAGGAGGAGGAGGAGAAGGCCGGGGAGGAGGAGGAGGAGGCTTGTATTCCAGCTGGAGGGGGCTGGGAAGGCTTAAAAGAACTAAAACACACTCTAGTCGTCCAGCGCAAGGGAGATTACCCTTGCATTTATTTTGAGGAGGCAAATATTGGACCTTAATCAGAGGGGAGCAAATTGGTCCCAAATTAAAAAACCCAACAGGGAGGGGCCTTGGGCCTGATCCGTAGCAGCGCGGCCCAGCAGAAATGAGGAAAAGCACTCCAAACTGGAGTCGATGCCCTGGTCTGAGCCACTGCGTCATACAGCCCATCCGAGCATGCATTTGAGGTGGGCTGTAGTCACTGGGACAGTACAGCGATTTTACAAGTGGAGACAGCCCCCGCGGCAGGATTGGGCAGACTTGGTTTCTGCTTTATGCTCCATTGCTTACAATCTGGGTAATGCCAGCCTCTCTGAGCCTGAATCCCTTCACCTCTGAAAGAAGGGAGGGAGGGGCTGGTATGTTATGAAGGTTCCATGAAGAGAGGTAATAGAGAACACCAAGAAAGAGAAATACGAATTATATTTCTGAACAGAGGTTCTCGCAGTCCTAACTCCACCATCCCAGATCCAGGCGTTTATTTAAGGCTTTGGGTGATCCCAAGGAAGACAGCAAAGGCACTCATAGTCTTTTCTTCAAGGTCTTTTTCGGGCTGCTGTCAGACCCTGGCTCGCACAGATTCTTGGGAAGAGGGCAGAGCTAGATTAACTGGAGCCAGGCCCAGACACACCATGATGTCAGTCGCAAGACAAAGTGCAGGTGGCCGGTGACCGCAGGTGGCCGCATCTAAGGAGACATGTACACAGATGCATCGGTGGCATCTCCACGTTCACCACCTAAGCTGGGTCAGGGGTCTGTACGCTCAGCACCATCTTGACAGTCACTGGACACGCGCTTGCAGGAGTCTGCTGTGTGCCAGGCACATGCTGTTTGCTATAAGGGACAGAGCCTATGACTTTTCTTGAGACGCCCCAGAAAAATGTCCACTTGCTGTGGACATATCAAAGCTGTTGAAAGTACCCCACTTTGCCTTGCTCCTCAGCCCACCGATGTCTGGGTTGCCCATGAGAGAGTGTATTCACTCATTATTCTCCTAGAGGACAATCCCCCAAACTTGGAGTGATTCATGAGGTGCCAGGGGGTGGAATCTAACAGCAGAGAACACCGGGCTCAGATTTTAGACCTTTGGTCTTCCCATGCTGATAACCAAGAAGAAGCAAACCGTGTTAGCCTTACCATCTGCCTTTATCTCTTACACCATATCTATGCGTGACATTGCTATACTAATGGTGTGAAAATATTTCCATCTCTAGAAATTAGCAGTGATATAATCGGGGTTAAGTATGATTGAGTTATTGGTTGGGTATCTGTTGGAAGGAAAGAAAACCAGCCTTGTAGCTAGAAAATGGGAAGACCGATCAAAGGGATCGTAAGGTGGCAGTTATTTGCTTTATCTCTGGCTGTTCTCTCATTGATACTATATACTCTTGGCTTCAGTTATCACCTATAAGTGGGCTGGAAAGTTAATATCTTGTCTAGATGAATTGCCAGCTTGCTCTAGCAGCACATCCACCTGCCTCTTAGATGTCCCTGGGTTACACAATATTCCCAACAGAAGCCGTGTCCTGGAGGAATCCCTTCTGTAAACGTACTCTGTTTTTGGAGTTCCCCTGTGCCACCCAAGCCAGCACTACCCACTCACTTGTACCAAGCATAAACTCAGCAAGAATCTGTGGTGTTCTTTTCTTCTGCAAACTCCCTGATCAAATTCGTCACCAACATACTTACTTCCACTCTGAAGTTACTCGTGTCTGCTGCGTTTCTAGCCCTGCCAGTGTCCTAGTCGGACTTGCTGTTTCCTTCATGTCGACTCAAAGCAGACTTTCATTAAGACACTTTGCATGAACTTTCTTCCTTACATCCCAGCCAGAGGGCTGATTCCCCAGCTTCTCCCGCCCTCTGCCATTGAATCTCACCTAGCAGGTGGATGCTGTGTCTAAAACTCTTCAAGTCAAGTCCACTCCCAGTGACACCAGGGCGAGGAGGACAAACATGGTGCTGCTACACATGAGGGACGGGAATGCCTCCCACATAAAGCTTATCTTCAGGAGGACCAGCCCCTCAATGCAGACCATAGGAAGGGATAAATAGGAATCAATGGTGCTCTACAGGTAGTCTGAAATTCTGACATCAATAAGATCCTCAAAGGTAGTTAGGGGTTGGGTGAAAGCTAGGTGGAACCAGGGCGTGCTGGCCAAGTTTGCGGCGAGCCCATCAAGACCACAATGACTACAGAATTGAAGGTCCCTGTCCCGCACCCTGCTGTTGGAGTGTTTTCCTCCATGTGTCTAGGTGCAGCCTTGTGGCTCCCTTGATGTCCTAAATAGATTCAAACTGTTGACCTTGCGAGATAATTTTGACTTTTGGGAAGAGTCTTATGGTGTCAAATCAGGTGAGGAAGGTGGAAGAGGACACCCTATAATGGTTTTGCCCGTCTGCCTTCCGCTTCAGGTTGGCATTCTGCAGCAGCTGGAGCGGTGACTACTTGTTTGTCTGCTTATTTGTTTGTATGTTTGTCTTGTCACACCTACTAAAGATACGAGAACATTTCCAGAATAGCATCCAGCTGGGGCAAGAACAATAGGAAAGCTATCAAAGCAAGAACGCAGACTTAGGGAGGAGGTCAGTGGCCATGTCTACTGTACTGTATTGTGCTGTGTTCGGATTCAACGCTCCTTGCGTTTTTAGTCATGCCTTGTATTTGAGACAAGCCCATCCTCTTCTCCAGTGGCTCATCCCCGGGGGCCGGCTCTTGTGCCACCTTATCTGTGGCTTCCTTTTAGTTCTACATCCCATTTCAGTAGACATTTGCACTTGCTCTTCGGTCCTACCACCCTAGTGTACACACACACCTCTGTGCTACTGTACATCATATTAAATTATCATGCTGTTTTTCTGTTTAGAAATGTTCACCAAGAGCCCATGAATACATTCACATTATTAAATATTCAGAGAGTACAGATCAAGTAACAGATCTCTGTCCCTCCCCTTCTAAATCTCTCTTCCCTTCCCAGAAGTAATCTTGTGTATGATTTTACACGCACACATGAGTAATAAAAATGTAAAACTTTGTTGTCAGCACATGTACATGTGCTTTATTATGCATGGGTTGCTACGTTTTCTCGTATTTGCAGCTTTTCCATGAGATTCCTGGGCAAATGTCCATCTTAGGCCTGTATATGCTCCTCAGTTTTCAAGATGTCAACATTTAAATACGGAGCATTGTAGGATGATTTAGCTAGCATTCACCATCTTTTGGAATGTAGATGGTTCTCACTGTTATGATAATGCTGTCATGAGTATTCTTATACTATCTCCCAGTGCATATATGTTTCTGTAAAATAGCTACGTAGATGAAACATTGAGAATTTTAAAGTGACATTTTGCCCTCTAAAAAGCCTCGAATAATTACATCTCGATGAAAGTAGAATATTTTTAACATGTCTAATGTTTTCATAATTATTGGGAGGAAATGTGTCATTGAAGTTCTGTTTTCCATTTCTCTGATCATTGTTGAAGTTGAACATGTTTGTGTATATTTATTGGAAATTAGATCCTCTTCTTTAGCTTCTTTGTCACAATACTTGTGGACAAGTTTTTTTTTTTTTTTCTATTCCTGTGAATCTCTTTTTGTACGCTCGCGTGTCTGACTCAAATGTGAGCCCTTCAGGGAAGTGATCGCATCTCATTTATCGTGGGTTCTCCTTTCCAGAGCAAACGGCTCAAGCTTAATGAACGTACATTCAATTGCATTCCTAAAGCCACAGGCATTGCTTTCCATAACCATCCTTGGCATAATCATCGTCCTTGTTATTTATTTAGACTTCGTGTATGCTAGGACCTATCTTGGGAGATACACATAGATCATCTCAAATCTTTATATTACCTTATCCCATGCATTATCTGTTGATTTTTGCATTTCACAGATAAGCAACTAATCACAAATTATAGACTGCCCCAGCACCTTCAGTCATGGGGAGGCAAGATTGTCAGGCAACTACTTTCTACCTTGGCCCAGGGAACATGCAGGCTCCTTCACGGCGCCAGTTCATCTCTCGACTGTGCATTTGAGCCCCCGCGCACGGCCTCTGTAGCAGCGCCTTTGTCCCCACTCTGTCCCCTGGAGGAGCAGCGCACTTGGGAGCTTTCCTATCGCAGTGACACCAACTGCTTAGGGCAGAGAAGTTTAACCTGGCTCCAGGCTTTGGTAGACTCTGGCTGTGGTCAGCTGGTGTAAGGCGGAAGGAGTAGGTAGAAGACTGTGATGGGGGAAAGCGACTCAGCTGAGGGCCACCAGGAAGCAGAGAGAAGCGGGGAGGAGGAGGAGGCTGGAGGGAGGGACATAGACCCATGGCCGTCCACCCCAGTGACGGACCATGCACAAGGCCACCGCTCCTGAGATCACATCCACCTGGGACTCCAACCCCAGGCCAGTCCACTCCCTGACAAGTACAGCATCCCCTTGGTCAAGCCCCAAGAACCTCATTCAGAATAGGAGAGGATTTGGGAAAGTGTTTAGGGTCTAAGTCATGATTTTCAAACAGCGCAGTACAAAATAGCCCTACATAATTCCTTTTGTATTTTGTGCAGGTATAAAATACTACGAGCTCAGACTTGTAGTGATCCTCTTGTTTTTAGCTTCCCTTGTGTTGGGATTACAGGCGTGAGACAACACACCCAGATTCTATTGCCAGGGGGTGGGGTGAGTACAGCATGTGGTGCCAGGGATGCAATACTGGCCCTCTGTGCTTACCTAAGCAGGTGCTTCGTCCACTGAGCTATCTTGTCGGCCTTAGCCCGATGTAATTCCAGTGGCCAGATATTAAAAACCACTGATCTGCTTCAGCAGCCTGCACCACACTTTCACTGTAATAGTGTAAGCCTTGCAGGTCATGCGGTCAGCCGTGGCTTGAATATTGATTGTCCCCTCAGAAGCCCGTGTAGCATTTCAGCCCCATTGGAGGGCATTAAGAAGGTGGAAGTTTAATCTGACTGCCATGTCTAAAGTGGGGGTGCTTGGAGGTCAGCAGGATTGGATAAAATCACCAACATGAACCTCCCTATGTCCGGACACTGGTGGCTTTATAAGAAGAGAAGCCAGGGTGCATGTGTGCACGTGTATACATGCACACACACACACACAGGCACTGTGTTTTTCACTGTGCGCTATCTTAAGCCAACTGGCAGCTTTGCCGCAAGAAATCCCTTCTCAGTTGTAACCTGTTCCTCATGGCCCAGAGCTGTGAGTCACTTGTTTTCTTTAGAACTGACCCATCTGCGGTACTGTCTTATTAGCAACAAAAAACCCATACTAACACACGGTCTGTGTGGCAGTGACTGAACTTGCTTGTTAAGCCAGGGAAGCAAACTGACTGACAGTAGTCACGTGTCCATAAGACGCTGCTCACAGAAACAGGTGACAGCCAGATGGGACGCGTGGGCTACACATCTCTGCCCGTAGTGTCCGAGCGTGTAGAGCATCGCATATTAGTCACTGCGCTGTTGCCGAAAGGAATGCCTGACAGTAACAGCTCAGAGGAAGGGGGGGGGTTGTTTGGGCTCCTACTGGCAGAGGCTAAAGTTCACAGTGAGCAGGCACCAAGACAGAAAGATGGTGACGGAAAGATGTGACGAGAAACCCATGTAACTCAAAGGTGCAATTCCGGAAACAGAGAATTAGGAAAGTTCCAGAAGGAAAATACTCCCTTTAAAGGTACACACTGGAAATCTAATTCCTCTAACCAAGGCCTACTCCCCAGCAGCACACTGAGCTATGAGCTCATCAGTGAATTAATGGACACCCCTCCCTCTATTCACCTTCTGAATGTCCCCCTCCTCGGACCCCAAGAGCCTTTAGGGGCACAATTTTACTGCAGCACTAATACAAAGAAGGCCTTCAGTTGAAGATTGTTCTCAACAAACCACACGATCTGGTCATGTTAAGTAACATGATCATCCTTAAAGGACACTGGGTTAGCGAGCCTTGCCCCGTCTCAGAGCGGGCTTCCGTATGTCTGTGCCAGGCTGGCTGCGTTTTCCTGCAGATGGTTCTGACGTAGGTGGACCTTACAGGCCCTGCTCAAGGACCACTGAAGCACAGAAGGATAATGTTCCTGGCAAGTAGCAAAAGCTTGGCTGGGAAGCCAGGACTGGCTCTTCCTCAAAAACACTAAGATCACAGAGAGATGTTCTGTGTGTCCTGGCTCGCCGTATGTCCCCGCCTTCTGTTTCCAAGGTTCAAGAACCTTGGATGTCCAGGCATCACACTCTACCCTTCTGAACACTGGTGGGGAGGAAAGATATTCTTCCTTTTTCCCTGGGAATTAGTAAAAAACCAGAGTCTTTACATATGTCAAGACACTGAAGAAAAAATGACTGTTTAACCACCTACATAATAAAGCTGATGCAGGCATTTATGTGTGTGTGTGTGTGTGTGTGTGTGTGTGTGTGTGTGTGTGTGTGTGATACTTCAATAGCTATAAAGTGAAGCCTCCGCTCCCCTGTCAGCAGTGCTACAAGCACTGCACTCCGTGAACACAATCATTCCTGCTTCCTGACCTCTTCACCATCCGTTATTTCTCTGTTGTTCGCATCTAATAGTCTCAATCCTTTTAGTTGTTGATGGCTTGCCGATTACCCCGGGCCCTAGGATTCCATCCAAATGCAACTGAGCGGTTGCATTTAGTTACTGCTTCCCTCCTAAAAGCTTTCAGCATGATCTAGCTGGGGTGCTGGGAGCAGTGTGGGCAGCTCTCTTTTGGGGGTGTCAGGAGTTAGGGATGAAAAATAAATTCCCCAAAAGATGAGCTTGAACTCTGTTCAGAGTAAGGTTGCTACGTTACGTTTTACCTCTCTCCTTCTTGCACGAAATTTTCACAATTTTTTTCTCAGCAGTGACTATTTTCCGGGGAAATAGGGATGTTCTAAATTGCACAATTGAGTCAAATCAATATTTAGAGTGGTTTTGACATTAAGACTTTTGTTAGATTTTGGCTGTATCATTTTATGCCATAAAACCCCCTTTCTGTGTAACCTGCAATATTAATATTGAATATTCTTCACAGCTTTCTTAGGCCCCGATTTCACTTACCTATCATCATAGCAAACAATGTCCAGGAGTAAAATATGTGTGGTTCTCTTAAAGTGCCGCACTTTTACGTTAAAGTGGCAGCGCTGCTGTTCCTGGCATCCGCACACACGTCTGCCTGGGCCTGGAGTAAGGCCAGCACTGTAGTCAGAAACTGAAGCCACACCTTGCAACATGGCGCACATACATGGAATTTTAGGGCTTCGGCGACAAGTGCATAGCTTTGTAAAGCCTTTTTACGTAGCTAGGGCAAATTCTGAAGCATTATGAGGAGGGTTTCAAGTCACAATTGTGCAGAAGAATCTGGACTGTTTTGTGGAGGTGGTTTGTGCAGAGGGTGAACCGGACTGGCTTCTAGTAGAGTGGATCTGAGAGACAGTTAGACACCAGGGACAGTTAGTGTACTAGGGATAGTTAGTATACAGAGATAGTTAGTATACCAGAGATAGTTAGGATACAGAGACAGTATATGAGAGATAGTATAGAGAGACAGTATACCAGAGATAGTTAGGATACAGAGACAGTTAGTATGTAAGAGATAGTTAGTATACCAGAGACAGTTAGTATACAGAGATACTTAGTGTACCAGAGACAGTTACTATACTAGAGACAGTTAGTATACCAGAGACACTTAGTATACAGAGACACTTAGTGTACCAGAGATAGTTAGTGTACCAGGGACAGTTAGTATACAGAGACAGTTAGCATACCAGAGACAGTATACCAGAGACAGTTAGTATACCAAAGATAGTTAGTATACCAGGGACAGTTAGTATACTAGAGATGGTTGGTATACTAGAGATAGTTAGTATACCACGGACAGCTAGTATACCAGAGATAGCTAGTATATCAGAGACAGTTACTATACAGTGACAGAATACCAGAGACAGTTAGTATACAGAGACATTTAGTATACCAGTGATAGTATACCAGGGACAGTATATTAGAGATGGTTAGTATACCAGAGATAGTTAGTATACCATGGACAGTTTATATACCAGAGATAGTATACCAGGGACAGTTAGTATACTAGAGGTAGTTAGTATACCAGAGGTAGTTAGTAGACCAGCAATAGTACACCAGGGACAGTTAGTATACCAGGGACAGTTAGTATACTGGGGACAGTTAGTATACCACAGCATGAGGAAACCACCCAGTCCTCTTGGGTTTAAGATCTCAGTCAAAGTGGCTTTTGGCCTGGGGCAAGCTGCCATGCCTCTCTGGGAATCAACAATTTTGTTCTGTTCCAGGGGTAATACTAAAACATTTATTTCATGAAACTCTTGGGAGTCTTAAAGTAACAGATGTCAAACATTAGACCAGCTTGCTTATTTGAGGATTGCAATATAGTAAAAAATATCCGAAGCAAATTTATTGTCCTCAGCGTGGCCCCTCTGCTGTCCACCTGCAGCCCTACTTTACATGGCACGGGGCAAAGAGGATGAGATGGGGGACAAAAGAGAGATGGAAGAGAAAATATATATGATACCTTGGATGATTGTATACTGATTTCTGATGGTCTACTGAAAGAAGCAGTTCATGCTTCTCTTTTTTTCCTTTTTAAGTTCTTATAGCTTTTTTATGTTTTACCCACTTTGCATGCTGACATCTGACCATCTATTGAACTCATCTGCAGGCAACATTATGCAATATGACAAACATGGTTGAATTCCTATTACTTTGTTTAGTGAAATTTTGTATCTTTTTTTTAAAAAAAACTTTTTTATTCTCTTTTAAAAAGAAAGAAAAACAAATGAAAGAAAGAAACTGGGCACAGAGAAATTTGATCTAGCCTCCATGGCTAGAGAGTGCTATGGTTGGTTTCCAAGCAGGCACTGGGCCGGACAACCTCTGCTCTTTACGAGCTTGGCCCAGTGAGTGGCCTACATCCGATGAGTGAGGAGGGCCATCGAACCTCCCATGTCTTATATCTGCATTTCCAGTGACTCCTGTTTCTCCCTCGCCACATCTTCCATCAAGAGATGTCCTGTTTATTGCTCTGAGTCTCTAGGGCTTCTGTGGAACAACCCAGCACCTCTTCTGCAGGAAGAGAATGGAAGAAGGAGAAGGATCCACAGGGTGTCCACACATGGGCTCTGGTAGGCATCTGTGTATGCATGTGGGCATACAGGACCGAGCGAGGCCTGGGCCAGGTACGGCGAGGAGGAAGCTCAATGAGAGATAGCAAAACTGGGATCCAGTTGCACATCGTCTTTCTGGGAATCCAGCCCATGGCACAGGGTCAGGCCTAGTGGGATGGGCAGGGTGGGACCATCCATGCTCAAGCTCAGGTGGGCAGCAGAAGGCTCCGTGTCTGGGGCAGAATCATCCAGGGGTCATGGGAGAACTCTTTGAATTCCCTAAACTGAGCTGAGGATTTCACTCTAGGTCCCACCACCTTCTAACACTACTACCTCAGTACCAATCCTCCAACACAGGAAGCAGTCAGAGCAGAAGCAGTGTTCAACTGTAGCAAAGTCTAAGACACACCGTGCAATGGGAGCTTGGCAAAGAACTCTCTCACAAGGGCTGCTGAGGTAGCTCAGCAGACTAAGTGCCTGCTTAGACAAGCACAGTTACTGGGCCTCGATCCTCCACAAAACGTGCTATGGCAGCCCCACCCCTGGGCACGCTGAGCTGGCCACAGAGACTGGTTGTGGTGGCACACACCTGCCATCCCAGTGCTGGGGAGGCTGCAACAATCATACCATGATAGGTGTGGTACTCTGGAACCAACCAGAGCCCTAAAGCATCCATTACCCACTGAGTGCTACAGCTGGGTGGAAGCAGAGGCCTGTGTTCACCGGAAGGAAAGTGGTAAGAAAAGAAAACTGAGGTGTTTAAGACCTGCACAGCACTCTATTCCTAACCAATCACCAGGCCCTATAATTGCACAGAAGACTCTGAGAGCCAGTGCACGTTTGCGTGTCAGCCTGCTCTGAAGGCTGAGGGCATAGACCTGAAGGCACCTATAGAGAGCCTGACATATCAGATCTTGGTGCTTGTTGGTTCAGAGACACTTCTCAGGCATGTCTGAAAGATGTTAGTCGCTATCCCAAGAGATGAAGAAGAAGGCAGGAGGGTCAACATCATGGAGAAAAGGATCAGAAAATGTTAGCCGCTACCCTTTCTGAATGGGAAAATGCAGCATCGTCTTGCTGTCTCTGAAATTCAGAATGAGTCTTAGTTATAAAGTTCTCTACGGAAGAAGTCATTTTCAGCTTAGTTTAATATAGTCATGCCAAACTTTCTTGACCAGAGAACTGTTTTCACCCAGAAGAGCCGGTACCATATTGCAGATGTTGTCTCGAGGGGAGCAGATTGGGAAACACTGGATAGTTGGCACCGGAAGTTGAAGAACATAGAAAATGAAAAACGAGGAGGCCTCTCAACCCTGGGGCATTTTACCTGTTTCCTAGGAGTCTGTCATGCTGGGCTGTGAGCTCCGCTGCTGGCGGCTTCCTGTCTGCCTCATGCACCACTGAAGTTTCCTAAGCCATTGGTTGCTAGTGTGTTTGCGCCCTGATCTTTTGTTTAGAGACAGCGACTGTTCTTGGGTTGGTTTTCCATTCCCCTTAATTTTGGTGTTCCGCTGCATTCTTATGGCATCTCAAAATTCTTTTTCTCATTGATAATTATATTTTCTGCAATAACTATTACTTATTTTTGGCCATTTATAATGAATATTTTAAGGCCTTAGTTTATCTTTCTACCACAATTGAGCTTATTTTAAATAACTTTCTTTTCATTCAGTTATTTGATCATTTCAGCTTTACTTATTTATTTTACTGAGTTTGTGTTTGTTAAGCTTGACTGAAATCATAAACCATTTTCTTTCAAGAATGTCCTTTTCTCCTTTATAGTACATCTTTCATATAGGCATATCGTATGTGTGCCTCAGGATCACTGTGACATTCCTTTCTTGGTATGTAAGACTTGGCCGTAGTTATAGGAAGATTAAAAGAATTCTAACTGGGCTGGGGAGATAGCTCGGTGGTCTAAGCACCTGCGTGGAAATCACAAGGACCCAACTTCAATCCCTGGTCCTGAATACTGTGCCAGCCCTTAAACTCTAGATGCATCTTGCCGAGACATGTAGTGAGACCCTGTAATAAATGAGTAAAAGATCAAAAGAATATATTAAAAATGAATTCTAACCTAACCTTGATATTTCTTGGTGGGCTCTGTGGATGTATCATTAGTTTCCATGTGATATTTCAGAATGTTGTATTTTTTTACATTAATTAATGGCGTCTGACCCAAATTAATGACGTCTTAAAAGACTTCTAGCTAGTATGATTCTTTTCCTTTTTAAAAGAGCATTAAAAAATAGTAAAAAAAAAAAAATAGAAACGATACAGAATTTCCCTAAGCAAAATGATAAGAATTCAACAATGATGGTTGCATTGCGCATTGTTATCTTCAAATTGGTTTCTCAGATTACCAGATATAAGCATGCAAAATTGCTCAAAACATATCAAAAATTAAAAAGGAGAGAAGAAAAAACTGAAGGATTAACTATTCCTTTCAATAGACCAGCAGAAAATAGCAGTAATGATCTATGCTGTCCTGTGTATATGCAGAGATATTTCCTTGAGACTGAGGAAGAATTTTGATCTGTACTGCATTACAAGAAGCTTAGAAGCGTACATGAATACGTGTGCCTCTGTGTATACTTGCATTTTATCTACATGTTCTACAGTTAACTTATCAAACATTACACAGTGTTTATTGGAGTGCTAGGCATTATTCCTAAGCCTCTTTCTATTCATTTTATCCCCACAATAATCCCACAAATTTTTTTTCGTATTCCCATTTTATGGACAAGACTACTGAGTCACTCATTCCTCCAATGACACAGCTAGCATGTGTGCAAGCCAGAATTAAAATCAAAACAAACTGGCCCTCCAGTATTTTCTCTTAACTACTGGAAGCTTTTCATTCTTTCTTGCCTCTGTTTTCCTCTCAAAAGAAGAAAAATTAATTTTCCATTTTCTGTGTTCTCTAACTGGGCCTTGTAACCCATTCATCAGTCGGAGTAGTGGAAGGGTAGGTCGCCATGGGCTGCTCATAGGATTCGAGGTGAGATTTCACACAGTGGAGGGAGTCTTCCCATCTCTGCTGAAAAGGCACCATGGTGTCAAAGACCCTGTGAGTGCTCAGAATTCAGTAAAATTTCTCATTGTCTCACTGCATTGAAAATCTTTGATTAATGAATTCCTGAAGCACTGATAGGTTTGGATCAATGTTTTTGTTCCCAGGACTACAGCATCCATGGCATTTATCAGCGAGCCTAGTTATATGACTATTTCAGTGAGAACTTGCTAGCAAGTAAGCCCAGTTGGTTTCTGGCGGACAGCTTGCCCTCAAAGTCCCTGTTACCTAGTGTGATCCTTAAAACAGCCTTGTAGGGTACTGTGATTGACCCTGACTTCCAGGCAAGGGGGAAGAACTCAGCACGCTTCTGAAGTCTCCCCAGGCCCCGCGACTGCCTTAGCAGAAGGTCGAGTGCAGATGTGGATCTCACCTCCCACATCTGTTTTCCTGCCTGTGACCTTTCCTGTCATCTCCAATCAGTTCATTTTAGTTTGTTGTACTTAATCGAAATTCATCATAGAGGTTTCTTTTGTTTGCTTGCTTTAGTGTATTTGGCGTAGAATCTCACTATAAGCTGTAGCTTAGACTCATGACGATCCTCTTCTTTCAGTCTCCCCAGTATTGGGATGACAGGTGTGTGCCACCATAACCAGTCTCTGTGGCCAGCTCAGTGTGCCTGGGGGCGGGGCCTCCACATGTTGTGGAGGATTGAACCCCAGTCCCTGCGCTTGTCTAAGCAGGCGCTTCGTCTGCTGAGCTACCTCAGCAGCCCTTGTTAGAGAGTTCTTTGCCAAGATCCCGTTATACAGCATGTCTTAGACTTTGCAACAGTTGAACATTGCTTCTGCTCTGACAGGTTCATGT
This sequence comes from Myocastor coypus, assembly GCA_004027025.1. Taxonomy (NCBI): domain Eukaryota; kingdom Metazoa; phylum Chordata; class Mammalia; order Rodentia; family Myocastoridae; genus Myocastor; species Myocastor coypus. The sequence goes on from PVJA010001302.1 coordinate 31,399, forward strand.
GTTGGAGGATTAGTACCGAGGTAGTAGCATTGGAAGGCGGTGGGACCTAGAGTGAAACCCTCAGCTCAGTTTAGGGAATTAAAGGAGTTCTCCCATGACCCCTGGATGATTCTCAAGAGATGGTGGTCACTACAGGCTGAGTCAGCTCCTCCCCAGCCATCTGTGACTTCCTGTCCTGAGATGTAATCTCCGCTCTTGTTTCAGCCTTCCCAGTGCTAGGATTACAGTGACGTCAGAATCTATTTTGTCCCAGTTTGGGAAGCAGGAAATCCTAGGTCAGTCGATGAGTGGGGTGGGTTTCCTGCGAGGTCTCTCTCCTTGTCTATGTGCAGGCTCATGCAGTGTCTCCTCTGTATAGGCCCACGTCCTGATCTCCACTTCTCCCAGAGAATACCAGTCAGGTTACACCTACCCCCATTGTTATGGTTTGGGTCTACTTGTCCCCTGAAAGCCTCATGCAGTCATGGAATGGGGACTTCTAGAATTTGAAATTAACTCCTGATCCACTGGGATTATGGGTGATCCAAGGCTGCGATTATGGGTTTTACTGCAGCCGGGATTAGGGGTGTGAACGTTACACCCATTCTGAGGCAGAGAGCCTGAATGTATTATAAGAGAAAGAGAGACAGACTCTCTCTCTGTTGCCATTATTGCTGTTCTACCACCGTGAACTGGATGCTCTCTACCTTGAGCCACTCAGCCTTGGAGCCAGCCAATTATGCACTGAAATCTCCAGGAACTGTGAGCTGAATAAACCTTTCCTTCCTTCATTTTGGGTGTCCAGTATTTGCCCCAGCAATGAGAGAAGAATAACTGAGATACTCATGAGCCCACTCTAACTTTATTACCTACTTAAGCGCCCGTCTCCAAATGCTTTTCTATTTGGACGCGCTGGACTTCAGGACCTCAGTGTTTGCATTTGGTGTGGACCCATCTCAACGGAGCACGTTGGAGTCCATGCTGCCTTCAGAGGGCAAAGTGACAGTGGGTGGACAGAGATCAGAGTCTGCAGCACAGCTCTGGCAACACCCGCTAGTGGAACTGCAGCCTCCCCTGAGCCACACTTTCCTGTATGGAATTATCACCAAATGTGTGTGTAGTTGTACTGAAAGGGAAAAACATGTAAGAGAAACTTTTTTTTTTTTTTTAAACTTTATTCTTTTGAAACTGCTGAGCTCTATAAATGCTTCTTGGCTTTCTAATTACTTTCTTGACCCCTGTAACCACGAGAATCTAACTGAATACACAGGCTTGACTGTACCATTGTACCAAGCTTTGTACACTGATGATCGTTAACCTACCTTTGTAGGCAAAGATCTCACCCTGCTAGCTACTCAGAACTTCCCCGCTATTCTGTTTCGTCTTCGTGCTGCCTGCTGGCGCACCATATAACAGCCCCAGACCGCCAGGGATTGAGGCCTGATACTCAGGGAATGATCCTGATAAGTGTGCATCGCCGTTGATACCTCTGCCTCAAGATCCTGAATGTTGTTTCCATGTTTCTGCTTGCCACTGAATTATGTGGCACAGTTTTGAGTGATTCTAGAACACCCCATTGACTTTCAAAGTGAGAAGGCCATTTGCTATTTATGTTCCTTTCAGTTCTTCAAGCAGAATATATTAATTGGTCAAGATGCTTTTCAGACCTCTCCAAACTTCTATAATGTCTCATGTAGAGCAAAGACCGAAACAAAGATCTTTGGAAAATAAGAATATCTGGCTACAACTCAAAACTACTTTTATGTTTTCAACTTATTTAACTTTTATGCTTGACTTTTACTTCTGGCCTGTGCATCTGGGCTTCTATTTGTAATAAAGATGTAACACTTTTCTTATATCTCCGCTACTTTGCTTGCAAATCCAAGACAGGAAAGTCAAATGACGGATGGTTTGTTTTACCTAACAATCTGTAGAGGCTTTAGTCCACCATTGGCTGGTTCAACAGCCTGGTGGCATGGCAGAGAAAAAATAGTCCATGGCATGGCAGGGTAGGCAGAAGGCAGTCACCAGCAAGCCTCTCCCTACATGTTTTTCCCAGGTTACAAGCCCAAGGTTGGTGTCGCTCAAACCCAGGTTGGGTCCTGCACCTTTAGTAAATCCCTTCAGCCGTGCCCAGAGCTATGCCGACCCATGAATTTGATGTGGACGCATTTCAACACAGAGTTGGGTGTTTCTTGCTTAGGCTGAAACACTCAAGTGAACCCTCACCATCCGCCCCTGGCCAGACATATGCATTTCTTCAACCTATAGTCTCCAGATACAAAACCAAGTTCATCACCACACCCGATATGACAACTTCCCTGCATACAAATGGACAACCAGTAATTCCCTCCCCAGAAGTGAAGGCACATTTTACTTAGGTGATGCTCCTAACATTTCAAGATACTCCTTAATCTTATAAAAATGTTATCGGTACTTAAGAACCAATATCAAATCTATCAACATTCTATTAGATAGGAAGCACATTAAGACAGAACTAGTACAACCACAGTAGTTGGTCATGGGGTCCTAGCTGATATTTATTTTTTTATTCATTTTAATGAGAAAGAAAAGATAAAATAGCAATGAAATTATTTCAAAATAGGTTAGTAAGATGATTACAAATATGAACACTTTGCATATTGATGTAGTAGCTATTTAGGGGACAAGATACAGGTATGATATCTTGTGTGAACAATATTAGTACAAACCTCACTGAACTAAGAGAAAGTAGCTGAACATCTATCCTAACTGTCTTATGTATAATATATATGTTTTTTTCACAACAAAATGGTACTTTATTTATATCCCTTATTTGTTTTGTTCGGTCAGAGATGGGTGTTCCATTGCAGTTAGAGAAGCTTTATTTGGGGAAGTCTTAAGGGACCCTTTCATACTTGATGCCAGACCAAAGATTGTAGGTACTTGAATTCAGCAAAATAACCCCATATAGTCCAATGGTTCATAATAGTAGTGGGTTATCAGCACAATTGGCAATTGTACAAAGTTGTTGACTTGAGCCTTTTACAGCTCAGCATATTAATATAACTTTACTTTTTTTTTTACCTTGTGGTTATGCTTTTCTGCTGCATGGTTAAGACCAAGTTAAAGCAAGACCTATATAACTAAAAATTTAACTTTTGCTGTTTGACAAGGTCAGTCAAATCCCCTCAGAATTTACCCTGGAACCATGTATAGCACCTTATGAATCTTTTTTCAGTGTCTGGCATCTAGGCATCTAGATGAGTCATGGCCATTGCTTGACCAATTTGTTCTCTGTGAAAGCCAGATACGATTGTTTCACTCTAGGTGACTCTCCTTGGGCACACTATACATCATCAATCGCTTTCCTCTGTGGCCCAATAATTCTACAGGGATTTATATTTTATTTATTTATTTATTTATTTAGTCTTTTTTTGAGACAGGGTCTCACTGTGCAGTTCAGGTTGGCCTTGGGCTCACTTTTTTGGCTCAGGCTGGTCTCAAACTCGCACCGATCCTCCTGCCTCAGCCTCCCAAGTGCTGGGATTACAGGGGTGCGCCACCACGCCCAGCCCCAGGGATTTATATTTTAGAATATCCATAGTTGTTGGAATATAGCAGTTCCATCTTATGTCTAAAGTATGTGATATTTAGACAGATATTGAGGTTAAGCTTAACTACCTCTGCTACAGGGTGGTAATATCATTTAGCTTCTCTTCTGGATGTTTAACAGCTAAAGTTCGCAGACCAAAAATTAGAGAGATAGATGGGCTAAAAAGATAGACAATATTTTGGCCCTAGCCATCCAAGGTCAGTGAGGACTCAGGACATAAGAGAACCACTGCTGTGACATACTGTAACCAAGCGGTGTCCCCAGTTTTCTGGTCATATTTTTAGAACTACCTTCTCCTGCTACGCACTTTGTATTCCCTTGGACTATAGCAAGCTCCTCAGCAGGTCTTGGTCCTTTCCTTTGAAGACTGACCCATACCTCTGTTCCTTAAAGTATTGTTCTGTTTCTCATTCTGTCTTGACTTGGCTTCAGTTTTCCATTGACATTCACGGCAAGGCCTGGCAATACTAGGAGGTGCCCTAAGGGACCTCGTGAAATCTAAGTATATTCTTCCTTTCCTCCACTGTGGAAAAATAGTTCACTCTCCTTTTGAGATTTGGGGTCAGTTACCTCTGCCAACGCCATGAATCCCTTTTTAGCTTGTTTATTTAGAGGCACAAGGAAATCAAAATGACCAGGGGGAAATCCTAGCTCCCAGTTCAATAGTGTCACTGTTGTATTTCCTAGTACAAGCCTTCTGGAACTAAGACTTCTAAGGCAGCAGAGCGTGTGGAAAACTAATGTGTACCCTGGTCAGGGAGAGTGGATGAGCAAGGAAAAAGGAAAAAGAAAAAGACACAGAGTTGGTTTAGAACAGCGGTTCTCAACCTGTGGGTCCCGATCCCGGCGGGGGTTGAACGACCAAAACACAGGGGTCGCCTAAAGCCATTGGAAAATACATATTTAAACCCATGCTATGCCATGGTGAAATGTTATTTATTGGAATTCGTAATTTGAAGTAGCTACCAAAATTATTTTTTGGTTTGGGGTCACCGCAACATGAGGAACTGTATTGCAGGGTCACGGCATTAGGAAGGTTGAGAACCACTAGTTTAGAATACAGAGCACAGGGGCCTCTCTCTTGCCGCTAGTGGAGAAGGAGCCCTCAGCGACTGACGTACCTTGCTGTCATTCACTCAGACACAGAAACAAGCAACGGAAGACACACGGGATTCCTGTCCTGCCACCATCTACGATACATCTGGGAAAACAACTGGAGCTCGGCTGCGTTGGCTTCCTCGTAGAACCCGCATGGCTCTGTCACACCTGCACACTGATTTTCTGCTCACAGAGGTTAATTAAACCTCACCTCTCATTATTTGCTCTACCACAAGAGTATAAGGCCTTGGGGATGGGAAGCAAAAATTTTTGAGCAGTACCATTCCCACTTACACATTTCGATTCCTGGACCCATGCATCCTGGCTGTAGTGGGTGGATGCTGACTCCAAGGGTGTGCAGCCTTTGAAAGACCTTGCAAGCTGTCACCACCTAGCTGGGGTTGTAATGTGTCTTCAAAAGACCAGTCTACCTTTCTATCATTCCAGCTACTTTTGAGTGGCGGGGAACACAGTAAGACTACTGAATTCCATGAGCCTGAGCCAGTTGCTTCAATTTTTGGCCATCAAATGTGTTCCTTGGGGCTGGGGAAGATAGCTCAGTGGCATAAGCACCTGCTTCACAAACAAAAGGTCCCAAGTTTGATTTCTGGTACCGCTAAATAAATAAATAAATAAATAAAAAATAGATACATGTACAGATGAACAATACAATGAATTTAGGGCCAATGAGATAGCTCAACAGACTAAGTGCCTGCTTAGGCAAGTTCAGGGACCACGGTTTGATCCCCGGAACCATAGGCTGTACCAGCTCCAACCCTGGGCACACTGAGCCAGCCACCAAGACCGGCATAGTGGTGCACACCTGTAATGTCAGCCCTGAGGAGGCTGGAAACAGGAGGATCACTATGAGTCAGAACTGTGTAGTGAGACCCTATACCAAAAACATTTTTTAAAAAAATGCATTCCTTGGTCAGAGACCCAGCTGAGTAACATGCTATGATGGTTGATAAAACATTCTGCAAATCCTTGCCTGGTAATTTTGGTAGAACTACCACACGCAGGGCAGTTAAATGTATTCCCAGAGAAAGTGTCTATGCCAGTGAAGACAAAGCCCTGCTTTTCTCACGATGGAGTGGTCTGATAGAATCAGTCTGCCACCAGTTCTCAGGCTGGCCAGCTCAGGGAAGGGTGCCATACAGGGGATTCCGTGCTGGCTTTGGCTGTGGCCTGTTGGGCATTCAGCGCTGGCTCCACGTCAGTGTCAGGGCCAGCCTGTGGCAAGATGTGAGTTCCAGGGGACAGGCAATTGCCCCGCTGCAGCTCCTGTGGTGGTTGTAGAGACTCTTTGTTTACCTTTAGCTAATTTTTTTTTTAGTGTAGTTAACATCAAGGAAATATTGAACAACAAAAGGAAAGTCTCATAAGCCATGGTGAAAATGATGAAGGTTGGACACAGAGGAGGGAGTCTGAGGATTGCTACTGTGGGTAAAGCAGAGTGGGAGAGGGCAGAGAGGACCACGATGCGGAAAATGATTAGAGAGTGATGGAGTTGTGGGTGTGGGTATGTGCCTGTGTTTGTACAGGGCGCGTGTGCACGTGTTCTGATGCTCTAAAGTTGTCCCATGGACTGAGATAAATTAGTAGGACTGGCTGTGCTGTCATTTTCACCACGTAAGCAAAACCGCACATGCCCACACACTCTTCTGTATGTACGCAGTAGCATGAAGTCTACTTGTGTTCAGAAACACCAATTATGTCTGAAGAACCTAGTGGCATAAATTCCGCTAGTTTCTCTGGAAGCAAATGGTTGTCAATGCTTAGACCAGCAAGTTCCCTGTGTCAGGCGCTGTTCACATTGCTGTAGCTACCCACAGAGTCCCAAATGACAAGTCTCAGACCTGCGCGTGACTCCTGGCAGCGACTCTTATAAACTACGGCCTCTCATCTGGGCGACCTGAGTCTCCAAGCCTCCAAGTCCTCTACACAGAGGTGTAGATCTCCTTTTGAAGACATTCTGAAAATAATGCCAAAGCACACACCACGCAAATGGCCAGTGTGATGTCCATGAACCTTGCATTCGGTGTTTCCAAATGTCTTTCACAGGATCTTGGCTTTAGGGCCCTTGGAAGCACACAACAGGTGTAGCTTCTGCCTACCTAATTGCGTAACTCAAGCAATTTGGCTGAAAATTTTAAGAACTCCGCAGTATGCAGCTGAGCTGGACGAGGCCATGTGGTCAGGGCAGTCTCCTTCAGGGAGTGCTGAGTTTGAAGGAAACCAGCACTCCGCTGTACTCATCTAAGAAGGCACTGTATATGAATAGGGTGTAGACCCTGAATTTTAATAATGAGCCCAATGCCTGTGCAAGGCTCCCGGCAGAATCCCTGAAAGAAAGCTATCCGTCAGACGCGGCTCATTCACACCCACTTGCAATCACTCTTCCAGAGTGGGTGGAGTGGGAAGAAAACTTCAGGTTAACAAGTTAATGACACCTGCCTACTGTGCCTTTAATTACCCGGCGCACTTCAAGCAGAGATTGACAACTGTGGTAACCGTGTGCAGATTTCTTGGGCTCTGCCACACAGGTAGCACAGCTGTCTTCCCTCAGGCTTTCCTGACAAGGCTGAGGATTACACCAGAATGCCTCCCTTTACAGAGCAGTAATGCTAGGGATGCTCTTCTCCTAGGGGGTGTTTTGAGCTGCTGAACAATCCCTGAGAGACTATAGCATTGTGTTTATTCACCCAGCAGGAAACTGAGGCTTGATATCAGATGATTGGTCCAGGATGAGACAGATTAGAAGCAGAAAAATTGAAAGGAGAACACAAGACTTTCTGGCCAGAAAACTGCCTACTCCTGAGTGCATGGGGGCCGCAGGGAATCCTCCTCCATCTCTTCTACCCTGCATCCTCCGGCCTGCTCTCTCTCCCCTTTTCCTTCTTTCTCCAGGCTCTCTCTTCTTCCTCTCACCCTTCTTCCTTCGCCTCCTGCAGCTTTTTCTGGTTGCTTCTCTCCCTTCTGTGTCTTAACGAATGCGCAGCAGCCTTTCTCTCCATGCCACTGAGCTCTGCTGACGCAGAAAAGCTTTTCATGTTTTTGATCTGCTGTTTGTGCTTTCCTGAGTTGATTTACATCACAATTGGTGGGCACCAATGACAAATATTCATAACTCATATGAAGTTAATGTAAAATAAGTTTAGGAAAAAATGACAGGATGACAAGTTAGGTGTTTCAAGTAGGAAGCCATTAATGGTCTTTCTATTTTCTTCCTTCCTTCCTTCCTTCCTTCCTTCCTTCCTTCCTTCCCCCTTCTGTCTCTTCCTTCCTTTCTTTCATCAACGTTTAAAATGTCTCAGGGGATACTTTTTTGAAAGGACAAAAATGCCAGATTTCTTATTTACTATGACAGATTTAGAAGATCCAGTGTTGTTTGAACTGTGTCCGTTGTTGGTGACACCCAGCTACAAGGTTGGCTGCAGACCATTCGTTCTAAATTGCAAACACTAAGCCATTGTATATTACAATGTGTATCTCTGAGGATGACAGAGTGGAGGAAGGATAGGTGGGGGACAGCCCAGGGACGTGTACGTGACGTATGTGTCTTGGCGTCTGCTTCATGTCCCTTCCATGTGGACAATTCTGTGCCTGCTGCCTATCAGGCCATTCGTTTCCTAGCAGGAGATGAGGACTCCTACTTCACTGGGAGTGTGCTTCCCCTGCTCCTTTAACTCGTCTCCTCGGCGTGACGTCGGTCCTTAGCTGCTTTCAGATGACTGCCTCAGTTTTGCTGGGGAGGCAGAAGCAGAGGACAGCGCAGACCACCTGGTTCCCGTCCCGGGTCTGCAGTTTACTGTGTCGACTTGGGCAATCTGCTTCCCTTTCTGGCTTCAGTTTCCCTGTCTGGAGGCACCCTGCCAGCTCTGCCATCTGCATGTGTATCCCGACAGCATCAGACACCCCCTTCAGGACCCCACAGCTCACATAAAAGGGTGACTGTGTTCTCTACCTATAATGGTGCGTGAGAGTAAGTAGAAGCCAAGTCTATCACTTATAAAACTTCAGCAAGTTAAGTTGCTGTAAACGTTTACCACCTCGGAATGAGTTAATTTTAGGATTGGTGGCTACTATCATCCAGTATGGAGCTCCCCAGGCATAGAAATTTCACATAAAGAAAAGCTTGTGTGGTGTTACAGGCTTAAACAGTAAGAACTTAGGAAAGAAGTGGGTCTTGTGATGATCACACACTCTCATGAAAAAAAAAAAATGGCTTCTAAGAAATGGGGCTCCGGTTATTCTGGAAGAAGTTTAGGGCTCCTGTGTGTGAAGCTTTGCTTGACCCCAGTGTGGTATTTATATGCTGGGCTCAATTCATTTGCCCAGTGGCCCAGAGCCTAGCCTATGTGTGCTATTTTATTGACCACTTAGCCATTCATATACACATTTTCTTATTTGCCTCTTTACTATTTTATAGTCTCTTGCTATGGATGTTTAGGGAAGAATGGCAATATATTATAAGAGCAACAAGCACAAAAATATTCACCATTTAAAATAATGTTGATTTCTCACCCATAAAGCAGTCCTAGAAGGCAGTGATGAGGTACACCACGCGGAGAGACATCGCACCCCACAGCCCTGGACTGAGGGAGGTTCCCTTATATAAACCAGACTTTTCCCACCCCCAAATCAAAGAAACTCACCAGCTCCTGAACTACTACATGACACATCTTCCCACCTTAAAAATGTCCAAGCCACTCATGTGACTACACTACTGTATCGAGGGTAGGTGGGTGGGACGCATCCTACCATCTCTCCAGGTAGGAGAGGACATAGTTCCGAAGGTCCTTATCTTGGACCACAGAAAGGCACATGCTGTTCAAAGGGCCTCGGCTCCCAAGTGTCTCGTAGGCGCCCCTGTCACGGACATCACTAAGCCTGGACATTCTAGATGAGATCTGATGGTTCTGTTGTGTTTCCATGCAACTGAAATCAGCGCTGTTCAGCCTGGCCGGATCACCGATGACCCTCCTTGAACTTGACAGCTTGGTCTTTATGGTCCTTCCCAAGTTGCTCTTTAATGTGAGTCAGCCATGGAAGGGCAGGGCTCCCTGCTGGGTCACAGCCTGCGGAGGTCAGAGAAAGGCCTGCGGCAGGAGGTGCGCATCCTAGCCTCCCAGCTAAGCTTTTTATTTTTGGGGTGGGAAAAGTCTGGTTGATCATAAGGGAACCTCCCTCAGTCCAGGGCTGTGGGGGCTGCGATGTGTCACTGCGTGGTGTACCCCATCACTGCCTGCTTACAGGTGAGAGTTCCATTTTTCTCACTATTTTAAATTTTGGAGATTTTTGTGCTTGTTGCTCTTTATATAAGTCAAGTACAGAAACATGGGGATTAAGGGAAGTGATTTGGCTCCTCTAAGGCTCTTTCTCAGTTCTTAGGACAAAAGAACGGATGTCTGAAAAATTGCTGTACTTTTCCTAGCTTCTAACAGGCACTTGAGCGATTATGAGGATCATTAGGAACCTTCAAAGCTAAAGGAAACTCTAGCGCCCTGAGTAGGTCATCTCGGCCGGGGACTGCAGAGCACAGCAACTTGATCTGTACAGGTGGTTGCTGGGGGGACAGCAGCCTCATCTACAGCTGTTCTGGGCCAAGCAAAGAAAGCATCTCAGACCCAAGCGTCACGCATCAGCAGGGTAAAGGCTGCTGGGACTCTCAGCTTCCCCCGTCTACATCTTTTAACATTCTCAAATCCTGCAAAGCCATGCCATGCTCCCTTTCTGAATGTCTTCCTCTCTGCGCATGGAGCCAGTGCCACTTCATGAGGCTTCCTGGGTTCTCCCTAAGGAGGTTCTGGGAGTGAGCATTGTACCAATAGGCTGTGACTCCTGGTGGCTGAGAGTAGCTGGACCCGAAGGGAGTGACATGCTCACCATGTGATTGATTTGACTGGTGTGGACAGTTTGCAGTGTGGGCCAAGAATTCTAAATGATCTGGCTCTGCTGTCCACGTGGTCCAGGCTCATGGTACACTTGATGAAGATCCCCGCATGGTGCCAATGAAACCCCATTGCTCACAGGCTGGGCCTGCGGTGCAGTGTGTCCTCACTTGTGGGGGGTGGGGAGACAGACAGAGAGAGAGCAAGACAAAGAAACCTCGCTGCTGTTTATAAGGACCGAATTCTCCTCCCCTTCCAATGGGCTCAGTAGATCTACAAGTAGAAGAGATCAGTGCCTGTCTTCCGTGAATCCTCATCGAGCTGTATCAAGCGACCTCAGAGGCCAATTGGCCCAACATCAGAACCAGTGGCCCCCATGCCGTGTGGAGAGTTTTGAGAACCCACTGGTCCAGAAGGGATCATGGGAGAAGATCAGCGTCTTCATCCTAAAGAAATGGAAGGGCAAGAGGTGGGAGCTGGTGTGGGGTAGCACAAGTCATTAGTTTTGGGGACACAGAGGTTCATGAGAGTCCTCTCACTAAGGACAGGGAGTGTGGCCCTGTGTTCCAGGCACCCTTTTCAGGAGCAGAGGACGTGAGGAAGCCCAGAGATGACCTCAGAGAGGAGCACCAAGCCCTGAGTCGAGCGGAGCTCTCTTCTCCAGTGTATAGTGGATGCTTCTGGCCGACCTCTGCTGCTGTTCCCACCCGCTTCTTCCATGGAGATCACAACACCACCGTGCTTCCTCCAGTAAGGGGTTACCACACACAGACCCTGAAGGATGCATGGATCGACTGATTGACCGATCGATTGCTTTTCCTTGGGGACACAAATCAACCCATACTCCCCATTCTCTGTCAAGGAAATGCCTCAGAGAGGACCAGTTCGGCATCAGTATCATTGTCAGCATTATAAAATATATCCATGTTGCAGCGTAGTCGCATTTTTCAGCTAGTTCACTTGGATGTCCTTTGTATTCTCTGCAACTGTGAGATGCTGGCATTGTTTCCATTTGATGGGTAAGAATCCCATCAAGGCACGGGGAGTCCAGTGTCACAGAAACAGAGTCTGGTCTCCCTGCTTCTGCCCCTGTGATGCAGACAGGCAGAGGCCTGGGGCCAGGCGCACAGCCTTCAGGTCGCCGAGGAGTGTGGTAGAGTAGTTAGAAGGGGCCGCTCAGTGGACAGCAGGCTGGACAGCCATTTGAAAATGCATCGGAATGTACACTGATGGCGGTCTAAGACGCCCTCCCTAAGAAAGGTACACGGAAGCAGGTGCTGACGGAGTTCTCATAAGGCAACTGAAGTCAGGGGTGGTACAAGCCATCGTGGAGAAAATGGCCCCAGTGGAGCTTTGAATTACAGATACTCTCCGAGCTGTGTAATTGTAGACCTGTGGCATCCGTGGAGCCACCGTAAGGGCTCGGATGCCCGCTGTCCCCTGGTCACTGCACGGTGCAGGGAGACTGCACGGTGCGTGGCATGTGGGTATTGTCTCGGTACCGGCTCAGAGCAGCCCCTGGAGAGTTTCCATTTGTCCCAGGAGAAAATGAAATCGGGTCCCCAGTGATGGTAATATTTTTAGATTGCGCTGCTTCCTGCAGGCTTTTTGGGCAGCTGAAATGGGGTTTTGGCCGAGGCGGCAGCATGAATGAGCTGAAGCGAGAATGAAAGCGCTTCCTGGCCCTCATAAGCAGGAGGTGACGGGGCTCAGGGACGCAGCGGGGGGTCGGCAGCTCCGTGGTGGCTGTGGCTAAAAGGTCTTAATGGCCGGTGAGCTCTCCTGCTTCGTAATTATGGGATTCGTGCCTGCCAATCACGCCTGGGCCTCCTCGCAGCGGTGTTCCCGAGTCACTGGTTTTCCGTTTTAGCCTCTCATTACCCTAGGAGAAGTAAGCCTGAGCGAGCAGACCAGAAGTCTGTCCCCTCCTGTCACGCGCTGCTGCTGTATATGCCACGGGAAAGAAACCTTTGGTGCCGAGCCCTGTGAGCGTCCTCACGCGAGTGGGGATCGGTCCCTGCCCGGTGCAGATGGGGAAACTGAGGCCTAGGAATGGAGCGAGGAGGGAGTGGAGTTGTAGAAGGAGAGCGGGGGTGCGAGGTTCTGCTGCTCGGAGTCGGGTCAGCTGTGCAGGGATGTGAGGAGTGTCATCCGGGCTCTGTTCAGACGTAAGGCCAGATCTGGGCCCAGGCGGGAGGCCCTGGGGATTGGACGTTCCTGAGCATGAGCTCAAGGGAGGACCAAGCAGGACAGCGTGAAGAAGTGATGAGAAGACTTGAGTTCAGAAGATGAAAGGTGGTCAGAGTCCTGGAGCAGGTGCGAGGTGTGGCAGAGGGGACAAGAGAGAGAGGCCTGGGCAGAAGGACAGGGCCTGGGCCCAGGGGGCGAGCCTTGCGGTGCGGGCGCTGCTTCTGGTCTTTAATCTTTCCTTCCCTCTCTGCTTCCTCTCCTTTACTTCCTCTCCTTCCTCCTTATGGTTTATGTCTAGTTGTCCCCCCAAAGCCTCCGGCAATCATGGGGCGGGGACTTCTAGAGTTTGAGACTTGATTCGTGAGGGCCGGCGGTATAGCTCAGATTTAGCGCTTGCTTAGAGGAAGCGCAAGGGTCAGGGTTCGGTTCCTGGCCCCTCGTGCCGTGCTGGCCCCGCTCTAGGGCGCTTTGAGCCGGCGACACTGGGCGTGGTGGGGCACGTCTATAATCCCAGCCCTTGGGAGGTACAAACAGGAGGATCACTATGACTCAATAGTGAGAACCTAAAAAAAAAAAAAAAAAAGACAGGAATGGACATGAAAGAAAAAAAGAGAGAGAGACTTGATTCATGATCCCTGGGATTATGTGTTTCGGTACTGATGGGATTATGGGTTTGAGTCCTGGGATTATGGATGTAGCCTAAGACACATAGGTTGAGGTGGAGAGCCTGAATGTCATATAAAGAGACACAGAGAGACAGACTCATGCTGTTCCTCTGCTGCCCTGGTTGGCTGTTGCTCTCTGCTCCCTCGGTTGGCCTTCCCTGTTGCCATTTCGCCGCTGTTCCGCCACCGTGAGCTGCTGCCCTCTGCCCTGTTCCACTCGGCCTTGGGTGAGCCAGATATGGACTGAAACCTCCAGTAACTGTGAGGTTACTGGACTTCCTTCGTTTTGGGTGTTGGGTATTTGTCCAAGCAATGAGTAAAAGTAACTAAGACCCTCCTGCTCCCCTCTCTTTCCCTCTTTCTGACTAGTGAGGTCAGGATGTCAGTCGTGGTTCACTTGCAGACACCGGAAGCCCCGTTTGTGTTCCAACACTTTCCTTTTACTGCCAATAGCAAACAAAAGCAAGAAGTGCCTTTGGGGACCAGGGCTGGAAAGACAGGAAGAGGTCTGAAAGTTGATTGAAGACATTCGTGGGTGCCTGCCCTCAACCACGTGCCTAACTTTATTGGTATCTTGGAGATGTCTGTGTGTGGTAGCCCGTGGTAAAAACCAGTGACACGTTAGCTGCAAAGTTTCCACCAGGCAAGACCCCACCTGGGCCCTGGGCCACATTCCTATTCCTCCGTCGTGCTGAGGATTTCCTGGTGGCTTCGTGTCCCTGACACTGGCCTGTTTGCTGCTCTTGAGTTTGGATCTGCGCGGAGTCTTCATAGACTCAGCGTATTTGTAGAGCTCTCTGCTTGTTTGTCCAAAGCCTTCGCTGCTCATCAGCTTTTCCACTGAAGCGCTCCCACCCCTCCTTACTGGGGGCTGGCGCTGTGCCCGCAGTGGTGGCGGGGAGGATTTCCCACAGCCAGAGTGCCACCAAATGGTCCCCGGCTGGTACAAGGCGGGATCTCTACAAGAAGCCTGAGATGCCAGGGTGAGCCGTGCACGGGTGGTTTTGCTCTTCATGTTTGTACCCTATGCACAGCAGCTCACCCTTGCAATGGACAGGGTGGTACCCACACATTTCTGGGGAGCAGGGATCAGGGATGGCGGTCGCAGGATGGTTTAAGGCATTTGGGCTCCGAGCCAGGGCCAGCCTCTTTGGCTGTTTCGTACAACAGTCTGCACACTGCCATTAGGGTCTGGGAGCATTCAAGGCCCTTCGTTGGCATTGCTGCCCAACCTCCTGGGAAAAACCCATAGCTGGCAGGGTCCTAGAGCAAAACAGAGACTTGGTGACTTTTGGTTCACGAGCCAGAAGGACGTAGAAGGTTCTGGAAGACGCTCTGCGTTTCTTAGCCATAATAACTGGGACTGGCTCTCAACACAGTTCTCCAGTTAGTCCCGGAGGTGGGCAGCGGTCCAGGTGGGGCACCCTTGCCACCTGAAATCCCTTGTGACCATGAGCTCACTGAGCACCTTGTGGGGGCTCCGCGGGACCACAGAGTGAGGGCTTCAACTGCAGTTACCAGCTCTCCTCAATCTTGAAATGCCCGAGAGAGCAGGCTTGTTTCAACACCACCCTGCATATTGATCAGCCCGGATTTGGTAATTAACTGATTCGCCATTAATGACCAACTGCCTGGGGATTCTGGCCGGAGTCTCTTCCTCCTCTTTTGGACTTCTCATTAGCTGCAAGTGTTCACTGTGAGGCACACATACATCGGGTTTTCTATCCTGCAACGACTCAGGACCTTTTATAAGATGTCTGGGAGGACAAGCGCCACCTTCTTGGGTCCTTGAGGAGCGATGCTGGTGACTTGTGCCCTCCCTCTTTAGGCCTCTGTATTTCTCCCCTGTTCCTGGCTCCCAAGCAGACTCTCTGGTCATGGCGAAGTTCATACACCTACCCACAATCCCATGGTGATGTCGTGCGTCTCAACAGCTTTGCTAAGGAAACTTGTGGAAGATTTTCTTTTCTTTCTCTTCTTCTTTTTCTTAAGGCTGATTACGTTATTCTGGTTAGGGATTAGGTGTTTTACGTTCTGGATTTGGTGGTGGATTTTACCTGAAATACTGGCTGAAACATGGGAGGAAACTGCTAAGGGAAGCTGAGTGCTAAGAGCGTGTGTCCCTTGAGCACCCATTAAGTTCTGTCTTGGCTCAGTTCCCCAAGTAGAAATCCAACTGAATTTCTCACATCCAACTCCAAGCATTTAGAGAAAGGAATATTCGAGTCTTTTACATGTGATTTAACTCCTAGGTCCAGGTCCAGTACTAATTTCCTTCTTAATGTCCTCTGGGCCTTAGTCTTCTTGTCTATAAAATAGGGGCAATAATAGCTTGCCGTGCTACTCGGCGCACAATAAATTTCAGTCGTCTTGCAATGTATGCCTCTGTCATGTTAGCTTCCTTGGTACTCTTCGTCAAGCAGAGGGCTGCTCTGTGCTCGCCCCTCTCCTCCCTGCCAGGATGGAGTGGTCGGTCGCACCTTAGCTTTGACCCGAAGCCTGCAGCTTTGCTGGCTGACTTTGCTGGATCTGCTCACCGCAACCCCTGCATGCTGCCTCCTGCTTTGCGTCCGACACAACTGGGGTGCTGCTGGCTGAGCTTATTCCTGGAGTTCCTGGTCACCTGACCTCGTTTGTCGCTCATAGCCAGATCTCACCACCTTCATCATCTCCTATATCTTCCTCAACCTCCCCTGTCTCCTTCAGTCTGTCTCATCTACTACCAGCTAAAGGGACTCTGCCCAGCCTTGGTGAGAGACCCTGGGAAGCTGAGATGGCCCCAGAACCATGTGGAGTTGGCAAAGCAGAAAAAGGTCACGTGACACAACTTCTGTCCTGTGGCAGGTTTCTAGCTGACAGATGAGTTGGGCACAGAGAAGGTTGTTCAGAAACCAGGTGTGAACTTCTAGGACTCCACAAAACTGTGGGTGAGGGGTGAGTTCTCCTACATGAGAACCTTTCACTGACAATTAATATCCTTTGCCTCTTTAAGGAAAGTTAAAACACCGCTAGGAAACATTTTTTGAATAAAATTGGCTTAAAGTAGTTCTTAGGGCTTCTTACTAAAGTCATGTCTGAGAGGTGGGCGCTGTGAAGGACACATAACCCTGACGTCATCTAAAGCAGCAACCCAGGGTCTGTCTCATTCCAGTAGACAGGAAGGGGAGTCCCGGGTAACCTAATCTTCAACTCTTTTGTGAGATGACAGAAATTTGGACTTCTACACTAAACCCAGTTTTAAATTGGATGCTATCTTCCATCGCCAGCAAGGCAAGGGCTTCTGATGTCTGTCTCAGGGTTTAGGAAGGCAAACACCTTAGGAAGGAAGGCGGGGGTAGAAAGTGAGGTGGGGAGGTATGGAACTCAACCCAGAGCCAAGAGCAAAGCTCATGCACCTCAGTGAGACCCCAGGATGACCTGGAGGAGCCAGAGCACTGGGAAGGGCAGGGTCCCCAGAGCCAGGTTAGAGAGAGATCTGATGCTGGCCGGGACTGCTGAGGTGGGATCCAGGCTCTGGGGATGTCCCGTAGATGCCTGAACCTGCTCAGCATTATAGTGTTAGGGAAAGTCTGGCGGAGACTGCAGCCTAGGGCCGAGAGAGCCCAGGAGTACAGAAGGCAGCAGAGAGCGGAGTCTTATTCAGGTGACTGCTGACCCTGGGTCTACTGGGCAAGCAAACTGAGGCTGATTTCAAAAACGGTGCAGCAGATCTGGAAAATCAGCGTAGATTAAAGCACAAATCAAGAAAGAAAGAGGGAGAAGAAACGAAATTGCACCAGTGTAGGTAGAATTTCAACCGGCGAAGCCTGGTACACCAATTTAGTTCCAAGCGTCCAAAATAAATGAGCAGTGACTGACTTACAGCTTAGGGGAAGAAGTCCGTGTCTCGACTACTTTGCACTTGTGGCTGAGACAAAATGGCTGACACTGAGAATTAAAGAGGGAGAGGTTTACTTAGCTCACAGTTCGTGCAGGTTGCAGTCCATGCTCTGTTGGTTCTAAGGCAGAGTGGCACAGGGAAGAGGGCAGCTGTTCATGGTGATGGAAAACAGCAAAAACAGCGAGAGCCACGTAGGAGAGGAGAGAGCGAGCGAGCGTGAGCCCTTCTCTTCCATCGTATGCTGGGTTTCCTGAGCTACGGTGGGCGTAGCGCTCACACCCATAACCCCAGCACTCGACCATGAATCAATCGCCAACTCTGGAAGCCACCCCATCACTGCAGGAGACTTTGGAGGGGACACTTAGATACAGACCGTAGCAGTCCAGGTAGAAAACTGGGGTCCAAGTACCGAAACCTTGCATGACCTTACCAGAATATTAGAAACGAGAGAAACCAAACAACCCTGGCTGGCATCCCATATACTTCATATCGACCCACTTTGACAACGCGATAGTGGAGTTTTATCAGGTTTGAAAAGTGTATTGGGAGGATGTGGCTGCAGCTACGTAATGTGGCAGCTTGACCTAAGATGCCCTATGTGGCCCAGCTGTCTACCCCTCGGGGTGAGGGTCGCACAGGGAAGCGTGGTGTCTGTTGTAAACCCTTAAGTACAAGGCAGAAAGCAGCCCGCTCTGTAGGAGAAGGGCTCCGTCAAGCAGCTGCTGGTGGCACGGACAGCTCCCCGAAGGGTAAGTGCAGGGACGGATGGGCCTGGACCAGGACGACACACGGGGAGGGAGCTAGCCTCGAAGCACGCGCCCATCACGTAAGGCTTCCTGATCCTCGCCCTGGACGTCAAATATAATTTGTAGAAGGAGATAGGAAAGAGGGCATTCTCTCTGTCAGAGATAGGAAACGTTATAATGAAAGATTCCCTTGAAAGACACAGTATTATCGCTCCATCATTTTGTATTATGTGCGGTTTGAGGAAATGAAACATTCTGCGCAAGAACTGAATGAAGATGGAAAAGGTTCGTTTATCCATCTTGCCGTCCGACCCGCCTGTCTCGCCTAGTTCCTTCTACGCTTGTTCAGAGCGTCTTCAAAGCAGCCTGATGGCGTTCACCAGACGTCTGTGACGTAGGTAAATGAGACTCACACTGTCCGCCGCGACACTGAAACACAGGAAAGGTGAACTGTAGAGAGTTGGTGTGCTCGGCAGAGGCACGGTGGGTGGACTGAAGCCCTCTCCCGTAAACGACCCTGCAAAACTCCAAATGATATCTTGCTTCTCACTTAGAAAGATGATCTCGCTCTAAGCTTTTTCTATGACCAAGGAAAGGAGGTCTCCTTGGAGGATGAGTCCCTCAAGCATGTGTTATGTCTCTGGATAGGAAAACGTTCGGTGGGGCTGTAGGCACCGGCGAGCTGTGGTCAATAGTCAAGAGCAGGGTGTATGCCAGGGGAGAGGGTCGCTGGTGCAGGTCAGGGCACACTGCATGCGTGTGTACGAACATCAGGCGATGCTCTGGCTTTGTACAATGAAGGGGTGTTATAGGGCTGGCGAGGCAGCTCCACAGACTAAGCCTCTGCTTAGGCAAGCGCAGGGGCAGAGTTCGGTCCTTGACTCCACTTGTGGTGCTGGCCCTGTTATAGTTGGTGTCTAGTTGCCTCGTTGTCCCCTCGTAGCTTCATGTAAGTCATGAGGTGCAGCTGAAGGAGCAGCAAGTGTCTTGAGGGGTGGAGCCAGAGGACCAGGGTGGAGCTGCAGGGGCGGGGCCAGAGAGGCACTCTTTCTCAGAGATACGCAGTGGATCATCCTGGACACAACAGCGCCTCAGCCTCTCTTCCTGACTCTGTAGCACAGGATCGCAGTCTTGCTATGTAATTCAGGCTGCTTTAAACTATGAAACCTCCACTAACTGTGAGCAAAATAAACCTTTCCTTCCTTCAGTTTGAATGTCAGGTATTTGTCCCAGCAATGAGAGAAGAGTAACTAAGACATCCAGGGACCAGGGTTTGATTCCTGGCACTGCATGCCAGGCTGGCCCTATCACTAGGTGCGCTGAGCAGGCCACCAGGACCAGCTGTGGTGGTGCACGCCTATAATCCCACTGCTGAGAGGCTGAACACAGAATCACTATGTGCCTAAGCTTTGTAGTGAGACCCTGTACCAAGTACATTTATTTTTCTTAAAAAACAAAAGAAGTGTTAATAGTTGTAATGAACAGAAAAATGTGGGGGGATTTCAGGAGTGTGATCTTGCAGGAAGACTGCAAGGTCTTAAGGACACAGCCGAGAGTACCTGGCTTTGAGGCAGAGACGATGCAGCTACATGTTCTTCATCAATACATGGAGGAGTGACTTGCGTCCCCAGAAGGGTGACTTGTCTTTTATCTCTGCTAATGACCCTGCCAGCCTCCACAAACAGACAGTGTCCCCTTCGTGGGGACAGACCCTGTTCTAATCGGCCTATAAAGCTGACCTCTTCCCCGTGAGGAAGGAGGGGCCATAGCACCAAATGTGACGCGCCACAAATGTAGGTCACCGGCATGACGTCAGTTATGTAGTAGACCCCAAATTCAGAGGTATTTTTCTTAAAAGCATGTCCGTGTAGCGTAGGCTTGGTTGTCATGAATTTCTTCAGTTCTTTGCTGAGAACTATCTTATCCCTTTTATTAAATTTGATAGGTCCTTCTGCCCGGTGTGTCATTCTGGGTTGGAAGTTGTTTTCTTTCGGAACCTCAAGTGTCTCACTCCAAGTTCTTCTTGGTTTTGTAGTCTGTGTTGAGAAATCTTCGATGGTGCTGGCAGGCTTTGCAAAAGCTAGGATTGGAGACCCCAGTCAAGCTAGCTGCTCCCTGCCCAGGTGTTTTTCCAAAAGAACTGAGATCGTCCTACCACAGTGATATAAGGGCACCCATGTTTACGGCAGTGCAATTTGTCATAGCTAAATCTCGGAAGCAACCCGGATGCCCATCAACGGAGGAATGGATTAAAAACTACAGTATTTTTACATAGCTATAAAAAAATAAGTTCAAAACTTTTATAGATAAATGGATGCAGCTAGAGACTAGATGGGTAAGTAGAATAGAGCAGACCCAAATGTACAAACATCACCTCTCCTCACTACTGTGAGGACTCGAATGAGTACATAAAATGTGAAAGATACAATAGATACTGTGAGGGGCCGGGCAGGATGGCTCAGTGGTCTAGAGCACCTGCTTAGGAAAGCTTGGGCAGCTGCAGGGACCACAGTTCGATCCCCGGTACCACGTGCTGTGCCAGCCCCTCCCCCAGGGCAGGCTGAGCCGGCCATAAATAAATAAATAAATGTTTACCCATTAAAAAAAAATACCAGCGAGATAGGTTAACAGTCTAAAGAGCCTGTTTAGGCAAGCTTAGGTAACCACAGGAACCACGGTTTGATCGCCGGCACCATATGCTGCGCCAGCCCCACCCTAGGGCAGGCTGAGCTGGCCATAACATACAGTTTAAAAAAAAATTCAGATACAATTGATACTGTGAACAGAAAAGAATATTTCCAATGGGAAGAAAAACCTGGGGTGAGGAAAAGAACGAAGGAAAGAAGGGAAAAGGTTATATTTATGATATATGCAGGATAGTTTGGATAACTGTACTGCTGTGTGTCAGTGCCGAAAGAAACGACGAGAAGACCCGATGAATAAGCTTCAGAGGACTCACTGAGACTCGTCTCTCTCCAAGTGAGCCCAGAGCTCCAGAAGCAGCCCACCTTTATTGAGGGCTACAATCAGGCTAAGGAATGTGCAAAACTACTTTGGTGAATACAGATTACAAATCACTATGTCTTCTACCATTTACCTAACACTAGGTTCACGCAGATGCTAACATAAAAAAACTTGAGCAGAGGAGGAGACAGCCATTAACATCCCAAGCAAGAGGTCAACAAACAGAGCCCCAGCAAGAGAAGCTGCTGTCTGCAGTTGTAAATCCCATCTTTCCAGGATCTATAGCAGACAGCAGCCCTCCCTGGGCTCTGTTTCTCGTTTCCCACTTCTCGGGATATCAGTTGGGCTTGTCTCATATTACTATATACTGCCAATTTCTGTGGATCTTTTAAAAGGAATAGTTAATGCTTAAAATTGTTTCTTTTTATTCACATGCTTTTCATTTTCAATTTCTTGTAAATTTTTTGTTATTTTTCTTCTTCTTTAAACCAATCTTGCATGTTTATATCTGGTAACCTGAACAACCAATTTCAAGACACCATCCTGCAATACGGCAACCATGGTTGAATTCTTACTACTTGGTTTTGTGCCACTTCACATTGCTTCTAGCGCTCTTTTTTCCTGTCATCATTATGTATTTTTCAAAAATAAAAGAGCATATCTTGGGATCAATAACCGTGATGAATGCTCAGCTCTCACTTCATAGATGAGGATGCATGGCTCCATCCAGATGGAAAGCCTCTCGCGGCTGCTTCGCGTAATCAGGCGGAGCTTGAGAGGAGATTCGAGCTCAGACCGCGCAACGGCCAGGCCCACACTTGCAATCACGACGCCACCTTTCTCCCTTCCATCGGCTGATGAGTGACCAGCTCAGGCAGTTCGTCTTCAGCCTCAATTAGACGCCGTGTGGGGCTCAAGTGGTCACTTGACATGGTTCTGCTTTGAAGAAGAGGGAGAAAGTGAAAGAATAAGTATCAAGGGTGTTAGCAAAAATACATCCTCACAAATGGCATCCAATGCATGAGCTACAATTAGGCGTTGCGTGTTATCACGTTACTTCCTGGAAGCTACATCTCTCTCAATATTTGGATGCATTTTTTGGACTTTGGAATGACCAACTTTTTGGGTGATTCTAGGGAGAGAGTATATATAAACTTTGAAATCTTGGTACACTCTTTGCAAAAATAACTCCAGTAGCATTGTGTGAATTATTGTGGCTGCCCTACTCATGTGTTCTGAAACTGTCTCATTGTTGTTTCTTATTAAAAGTAATAAATTATTAAAAAACAAAGTTAAGCCGGGCGTGGTGGCGCACGCCTGTAATCCCAGCACTTGGGAGGCTGAGGCAGGAGGATCGTTGTGAGTTCGAGACCAGCCTGGGCTACAAAAGTGAGCTCAAAGCCAGCCTGAACTGCACAGTGAGACCCTGTCTCAAAAAGCAAAAAAAAAATAAAAATAAAAATAAAAATAAAAATAAAATAAAAAATAAAATAAATAAAATAAAAAACAAAGTTAATTTAAAAAAAAACACCTCCAGTTACCTACTTCTGCCTGGATCCACACTCTTTGAAGTACAATGTTATAGTCTCTTTCGTCAAGGAATGGTATCCACTCGAACCTCTTCCAAAGCTGGGCTAACTTTATGCCTCATTTTAACCAGATAGAAGGTGGTAGCAGCAAAAGCTTGTTCACTCCACACCTAAGGTCAAAGAGATTTTCTGCGATTTGATTTTCTTCTACAGCCAGCATCCAGCATGGTAGCAAACCTAACACAGCAAACTTCTGGCCCTGCCAGAGGATTCAGGGCCACATGAAACAAAGCCAAGAAATCTCAGCTAGGGCCTCTGTAGGTCAGCTAGCCCCCATCCCACTAGTAAATCACCTAAAGACTGCTGAATAATCCCAGATAAAATCAGATGATCATATCCCAGATATACTTGAGCTCATCCTACCCCAACCACCTGTAAGACAACGTCAGTGACGTGTCAGAGAGGCATGAAGTTGTAGCAGTGTGTGTTGGCAGTGGTTGATACGCTGTCAACTTGAAAGCGAAAGCTTGACGAAATTTGCTCAGCAGTTCCATACTCTAGGGCACGGAGGCTCCAGCCTAGGGTGGCTAATCACGAGCAAGGACAGAGGGTTCCATTTCCTCAGAGGAGTTCCAGCCTTTGCAGCCAGCTTGGACGTCATCTTCTGGCTTCTCATCTCCTGGCTTCTAGCACAAACTCTTCAGCCTCTGACCTGGGCCCTTTGGCCTTCTGGTGTAGGCTCATGAGACTTCCCACCGGCCTCCTGATATGGCCTTGCACAGAACACTGCAGTGAGCTCCACACCTTGGACTGGATCTTTCAGTCTCCAGTGTGCAGATGTCCTCTGTGCGCTTCTGCGTCCGGCTCTGTGGCTGACTGTCATAAGCCCATCTTATAATTTCCTACACATTTACACATCTTATGTTATATGTGTTTTTCTAGTAAAAGACTGACTGATACAGATACCCAAACTCACCCCACCCCAACAAACTATAAGAAAAAAAAAAAAAACTAAGTGGCAATTATTTAAAATCATGAAGTCATGGGATGTGTGGTATACAGCAATAGCTAATTGACATAGCGTCTGTCTTACAACTCTGTCAACCTAATAAAAGGATGGGATAACTCTTAGCTAACGTTAAAGTTTTCTTGAGAATCATTCAAACAAGAAGAATACTTTTATATCTACTTTTTGACTGAAAGCATCACTATTAAAATAACTCTACTTTTTGTATATCCAGTTGCTATAGCAACCTGATACTTTTGTTCTCCGCTCTGGTCTTCCTGATACTATCACATTGCAGTTAGTCAACATGATGTTGGAACTTTGGTTGTTATGGTAACCTGGGACCATTTTTTAAAATGTATTCCAGTGACATTGTTTTCCAAGTAGACCTGCGATTTAGTCTTGTACTCATCTGGAGAAACTTGTGGTACAGAGTGAGAAGCGTTCCAGGAAACGCTCCTCTGGGGAGAAGTTCTTCATTAAAGCCTCCTTCCAGAAACCCTCAGACATTCTGCGCTTTTATGGATTTTTTTTTTTCCTATTGAAATGCCTCCCAGAATTTCGGTGAATTGCAAAGTATGTTTTAAGAAGTCCTGAAAGAGTCTGAATTGCTAACAGAAAACATGTGAAGCCGAGTTGTCATTAATTATGCATGAAGCCCCCTCGGAGCCCCTGCACAGAACTCTGCACACCCTGGAGATGAAATTCTTTGTGATGTGTGCATGTGGAAACACCCCCGGAACAAGGCAAAGGGGAGGGACAGAGGGCTCCAGGCCTGGGAGGCCACTGTGAGGGGCGGCGGCCGAGGAAATCCAGGGGTCTCACAGCTCCACGTGCTGTGTGGGAGAGCACAAGAGGACACAGGGCAAGGGGTGGAGGAGTCTTCCATCTAAAACAGACTCCAGGGGAGAAGAAGGCACTGCTAGGCTTAGAAATATCTCCATTTGTGGGAAGCCCATGGCACTTGCAGTTTTTTGAGGCTTTTGTTATATTCAAAAAAATCACAAAGTGCCACACCAAGGTTATAAAACCGAGGCCTCTGACAGCTGTTAACATGGAATGCTTTTCCTAATAAAAACGGGATGCAAAATAGTTGTGCTTCCTAGAGGACAACGACAAGATTTATTTTTGAAGATGGTCACTGGGTATGGTCCAAAGTCCTTAGTAGAAGATGAAGTTTCTCCACCACCACCACCATCAACAACCAGCCCTGCAGAGAAAATAGTAATTAAACTTTGGCATAAAATCTTGCATCAGGCAGTTGTTTGAGACCTTTCGCAAACAGCTCCTGTTCCACTCTTCTGTCCTTCACAGCCTTCTATGTTTCCTGCCTTCTCTGTAAGGAGATGGAAACTTTGCCGGATGCTTTGACTGATGACATCCAAGAACACATTTGTTGCGATCCGAGGATGCTTTTCATTTCTTGGTAAAGAAGATTCTTAGGCCAAGTGCCACGCTACTCCTCTTTCTTTCTATGTTGAATGTTGAGTTGAAGTCGGGGCTGGGTCAGTGTCTGGCAATGATAGATACCAGCGGCAAAAGCCAACACGCTAGGCATCGCGGAGGAGGCAGAGGAAGGCGCTAGGTCCCTGCCTTACGTTGTGCGTCCACCATTCTGGTTGGCTGGGGCTTGCCCATGCTCCTCAACGCTAGGCCACAGCCAGTGCTAAGAAAGTGGAGCCTCACAGAATATAGTCAGGTGGTGGGGGTGGCACCTTTGGAAGAAATCAGTTCCTGTCTCATGGAAAGATCTGTGTGTGCAAGTTCCTATGGGTGAGCCCCTCGCTGTCCCTCAGCCTCTCCAGCTTCAGGGATCCCTATGTAACCTTCCCCTCTTGTAGAGGCTTCTTCTCAGATACTATCTGTGGCGCTATGATGTACACACAAGGCCCTCGCTAGCGTTAAGCAGGCATTTGCACCGCGCCCCTGGACCTCCAAAATTGTCTTTTTTCTGTATAAGTTACCAGCCTCAGGTATTTTGTTATAGCAGTTGAAAAATGGACCGAGCTATGAGTTGACTATCATGTTTATCATTCTCCCTGTATGAATCTTTATGATCAGAATGAAGCTGTGTTCCCAAGGCTAGACACACACAGCAATTTGTAAAATAACATTTTGGCTTTTTCATTTGTCTTCTGCCGGCTGCTCTAGAATCCCTGTATTTCCCTGAAGTGATAACATTGATGGCCGGATTCAATGAGTCATGCAAGCTCTTCACTTGAGGAAATGCCTGTCCCTGTATGTTTTTCTGTCTGTTTCTTACCTTAAGATCCAAACAAGTATCTTTAATTTCCGGAAGCTCTTCCGGATCTCTGTGCTCTGCTTCCTCAGTGTGAGCCAGCTAGCCTCCCCACCTCATGGCCGCCATAGTTCTCAAGCCTGGGCCACAACCTTTAACGAGTCTGTCCCTATGGGTGCGCAGCAGCTGCTTGAAGACTGGGGCAAGGGCTGAATTTCCGAAACTCAGCCTGGAGCTTGATCTGGCATAGAGGCTCAAGAAAGGCTTGCTCAGAGCGTGAATGAGTGACAGAATACTGTCCCAGGGAGTGCTTACCCCTTGGGAATCCACAAATATCCTGTGCAGTTTTGGGGTCACTGCAACACACTGGGTGAAAGTGCTTGCAAAATAACATGCCGTGAGCCTTAGGTCCTTTCCTCGTCTGGATGGGGCACAAATATGGTTGAAATTTGAGTTTCTTAAATATAGTATGGTGCGCAGTATTACGAAATACATTCCTGAAGGCATGCTCATGCCCGTCATAAGCTGTAGTACTTATTATTTATGGAGCATAAGTTGATATTTTGCTACTACATTGTGAAATAATTCAATCAAATAGTTTTTTTGTGATGAAAATATGACATTCACTCTTGGCAATGTTGAAGTGGGCAGTGATGTTGTATTACGCCCACCATGCAGCGCAGTCTCTCTAAAAAGCGAATCCTGACTCCCGTGACTGAGCTGCTACGCCTTTGTCTCTTCTTTCCCAGTTCCTCCCCTTCTTCAGCTCCTGCCACTGCCACTCTACTCTATGAGTCTTTGAGGACGATTGCTTTCGACGTCACAGACTAGGCGCGACAATGTGCAGTGTTTGGCTTTCTGTGCCTGGCTTCTACCACTTGTCATGGTCCCATGTCCAATTCTCTGTCAACATTTCCTTCACTGAATCAATTGGTAATATCTTAAAGTTGACTAATCCCCACACGCTAACCTGGAATGTCTATAATACTCACAGATTGTGGTGCACCAATTTGACCCTTTACCCCTTGTCTTTAATTCTGAGTATAACTCACTTCCCCATCAGGGGCTGTTATGGTTTGTGTATAGATGTCCCCTCAAAGCCTCATGCAGTCATGGGGTGGCTTCTGGAATTTGTAATTGATTATTGTGGAAATGGGTGCTGCACCTGCCCTAGGGCAGGTGATTTGCATTTCAGTGTAAGGAAGAAAGAGAAGTGAGCTGCTTGAGCTGCTGCTGGCTCTCTCCCTGTGCCCTCTCGCTCTTAGCTGCCACCGTGAAAGGTTGCCCTCTGCCATGTGCCTCTCTGCTCTGGAGCCAGTTGAATATAGACTGAAACCTCCGGTAACTATGAGCTAAATAAACCTTTCCTTCCTTCATTTTGAGTGTCAGGTATTTGTCCCAGCAATGAGAGAAAAATAACTAAGACAGGGGCCAAAAGAACTTACCTTCAATTTTTGTCTCTGCCCATTTTCAACTAAAGACTAGCCCATTAAGATGGAGTCTACTTTGAATTATATCGCTTTCCTGTTTGGTTGTAGTAGAGGCTGGAACAATCATACCTTCATGCAAGGCTTCCCTAAGGACTAAATGAGATATGAGAATGCTGTAGGTCGTATCCAGCACTCGGGGTAACAAGAAGCAGAACCAACCACTGCTTGCATAGGTTCAAAGAGTAGGAGCTCAGAGTAGAAATTATTCCAAATGGCTAAGGTCCATTTCATTCCAGTCATTCTGCTTCATGCTTTTTTTACCTCCCTGTCCCCTAGCTACAGTTGCCTCTGGGCCCTTCCATTACCGTCTCTGCTTTAGCACCATCTTTCTCCAAAACTTGATGCTTCAGATCAAGAACGCTGTTTTATTTTTTTCCCACAATTCCATGGTGGAGGGGCTTCTCTAGGCTCATCCCACCACTTCAACCTGGGGACAGTCCCCGGTGGCCTCCCTCTCTGACCTGGCCACTGTGTTAGTTATTCACTGGCTCCTGGAGGCTTCTGGGTGTCATGGTGTTGAACTCAGACCTCAAGAAGGGGAAGAAAAGCAGAAGCCGCAAGGTCACTTGGGGCAGACCCAAAATGACTCTGTCTGCATTCTGTGCTCACGCTGGTCTCCTGTGAATGGCTCTGCCTGACAGTGATGCTGGATTCACGGAGGTGAAGAGATAGCTCTTGGGGGGAAGCCTAGCAGCGTGGCACTGCCATCAGTGGGGTTGCAGGAAGCATGGCGGGTCAAGGCCGTGGGTACAGCGACCTACAGCACCTGCCTGTGAGCATGCTTTGTTTCCAGTTTCATTCAGCTTCGAGCCACTTTACACATCAGACTGTGTCACCTTGTCGTATCTAGTGCTGTCACCTTTGCCTACATTCTAAGGCGCTTTTGTCCCGAGGCCCTGTCAGCATCTGACACGTTACACATTTGTTTGTGTTTGTCTGCTTGTCTGCCCGCCACTGCAGAATCAGCCCTAGCGCAGCCAGGATCTCCTTGGTCTTGCTCACTAGTCCGTGTCCATTTCACCGGTGCTGGCCGCAGCCCAGGGACTCGATGAATATTAGTTGCAGAGCTAAATTGTGTCCGCTCACGTGAGATTTGTGTGGACACAAAGAAACACTTACCCCAGGCTTGTGCACTCACCCTAAAAACTGAACAATGTTGACATCACCGGGAAGGGCGTGGGGGTGAGGCCACATACCAAGTGATCATGTCGTTTCCTTGGCAAGAGTCTCTCTCGTGCGTTTAAATGTTGCTAAAAACCCGTGCACATGGTCCACTCCCTCGGCATGTATATTTGTTCGCTGGCAGCCGCGGGTTTTGTGTGTCTCATTAGAAAGGATTGACGGCCCTGGTTTAGTAATGTGCAAAAGGATTGGGCTTTAGAGGGATTAAAATTATTTTCAGCATTAAACAGGATAGAGCTCAGGTGGTGGATCTAGCCTTGCATATAGATTCCCAGACCAGAAAGATGATAAGACATTAAATCCATGTAAATTCAACTATTCATTTACGTTTGAACAAATTCAACAAGAGATTTGACTTGCGGGGCTTACGGACAAATAGATTCAGCTGGGGACCGCATGTACTGGAGGCTTCAAGCGCGGTGCTGTACACCCCTCGAAAATTCAGCAGCTGAGTGAATCTCTAACAGGTCACAGTTGCGAGCGCCAGCAATTATGCTAGGCTGTGTTAATAATGAAACAGGGAAACGATGGTGCTTGTCTTGTATCGAGATGAAAACAGCTGTTGGTTTCCATTCAGAAAAACGACAGGGAGCCAGGCGGCTCTCCTTGTTTATGACACGGACAGGCGGCCAAGAGAGACCCTGCCAAGGTCCGATATTTTCTCAGGACCATTTCCCGGTGACCAGGACAGTGGACATCTCACTCCGTGGCAGAGGCAGGCAGGTACAGGTACAGACTACAAAGGCTGCCCTGAGCCGGCGCCTGGAAAGCCCTAGACGTAACAAACGAGCTGCCTCGGTGCGACCAACGACAGCTGTGACTGAGGGAATAAACAGAATAATCCGGACTTCCACAAGCCGCAGGGGCTTTTGCCAGCATGCAGATTCAGCCTTATCAAATGCGTTCTTTGAAAATGAAGAGCTTTGAAGCTGGCAGTCAAGGCAAAGCCATGAAGCCTGTATGCCTGGGTACATTAGGAGCAAAGGCAGGCAGGTCCGAGAGCTGGGTCGCTGTCACAGATCTAGTAGTAACATCAGTAATAATAATAAGCACAGCAGCCAACAGATTTGGGGTTTAATTACTTATCAGGTATTTATCTGCGTGTTGCCATCAAACATCGCGAGAACCTGAGTACACAGAGGCGCTGTTACTCTCTCCACTATAGAGAGGTAAGGAAAGAAGGGAACCAGAGAGATGTGAGTCGGTGCAGATCACCAGCAGAAAATCTGGGATCTGAGCTGAAGTCTGTGTCTCTCCTGAATCTCCCCGGTTGGGTTCAGAACGGCTCGCGGGGAGGCAGGGGGAAGACGCGCTTCTTTCTGGGGTCGTGCGCTCAGCGCTGGGGCTTTTCTCTGCTGCAGGCTCTGTTTCAACACAGGCTCAAGCATACAGCTGCCCTGCAGGGAAAGGCACAGCCGCAGGAGCAGGCAGGGTCAGGGGCTGCTCCTTTCTCCACACGAGTCAGGCGAAGCTGGAGGAACGGGAGCTCAGGGGCGAATCTAAAGACCTTGGGAGGACCCGAGAGAAGAGAAATGCACAGTTTGTACACGGGGCTGCCTTGCAGAGACGCTCCTCATTGGCGCTTCTGTTGTGGGGAGCGAGCGCCACCCACCCTCCGAGAGCCAGGCTGGTTTCGAGGAGTCCGGGCAGCACCTACTGTCTCGCTTTCCTTCCGCTACCAGCTGATTTTTCCTGGACGCTTGTTTCCCTTTGCTGCTAGGATGTGGGAACACAAAACTGAACCACATAAGCCCTTTCCCGCCGCATCAACTGACTGACGTACTGCACAGAGCTTGTGGAATGAGGGTGGGAAGGACTTCCGGGCACAAGTCCCAGGTCACACAGGCCACACACCCAAAGGTGCAGGGACCTGCCTTGCGAGAGAAAGCAGCCTCGGACAGTGATGTCATTACAAGTGCTTTGTGTATGTATCGATCCCCGATAGCGACGCTAGAATATGACAAACAAACCGCCGATAAGGGCTGCTGAGGCCAGCACGGGTGTACTGCACAGGAGCTAGCTGTGGCGGCGCGTTGCATCGGAACGCACCGGGAGGCACTGCGGCCGGAGAAGGTTCCAGGGCTGTTCCAGCCAACGGCAGGGCGCCTCCTAGCCACTCTGGTTGCTAGCTGTCTCTGGACACTTCTGTTCTGGCCTCAGCAGGAGCTGTATGGGCTTCAGAAGCTAGAGAAGTCCCACTGGCATTCCTGGAGGTGACTGAAGTTCTGTACAGCAGCGGTAGCCCCCACAGCCCGGCTGATCAAAAGCTACGCAGGGGTACACCAGGAGCTTATGGGAAGCATGCTGCCTTAGATTTCACCCCAACCTTACTAAATCAAAATCGAACCTGATTTTAAAAGATCTGGAGGCCTATGCAGATCAAAGTTTGAAAAGCATTGCGCTTAGATTTTTCCCAAGTATCGGCCCTCATTCAGTGCATAGCTGCGGAGAATCCCAAAGGTATCGGCTCTGTGTGTGGCACTTGGGAGTCAGTAATGGACATATCCTAGGCTGAGCCTTCAAGGACTTTTGTGCTGTTCAGTATGACCATGAATAACACACCGTGTCCTGCGTTGCGGAGATAGGTCAGTGGTCTAAGAGCCTGCCTGGCAAGGGCAGGAACCTGGGTTTGATGCCTGGCACTGCATGCCCTGCTGCCCCTGGGCACTGAGCTGGCCACCGAAACCACGTGTGGTGGTGTACACCTGTAATCCCAGTGCTTGAGAGGACCACTATGAGTCCCAGCTGCGTAGAAAGAACCTGTATCAAATAAATAATTTTTTTTTTATTTTAAAAGAAGATACAATGTCCTGGGAAACCCATCATGAAATGCACAGCTCTATACAGGCTCACTGAAGAGGGGAGACCGGAACTCACTCCTGAAAGCCCAAGGCTTACCCAGGCTAAGCAATCAGCAGAGTGCCCAGTGCAGAACTATCAGCATACATCAGGAGCCAGAGGCTGCAGGAGGCACCAAGCCATCTAGGACCTGCGAGTCACGGTGGACCCCGCGTAACCGTGGGTGGTGGCAGAAATTCTTCAAAGTGAAAAGGAAGCCAGAAATCAACTGGTCTGACAATCCGTAGTGTCTTTAGAGCATAACCCTTATGGCGATGTGTTCTGAGAATCCTGTCCTCTCAGTCACTTCATATTCCCTTAAAATTCCTTCAGCCTCACACGACTACAGCCACTCTTGAGTCACAGTCTGCCACCTGCCGTGGTGGCTACGTGGTCTCCACCAGTACAGAGTGGCTTATCAGCTGCTTCTTTCAGCATTAAGCGTGCTTCACCTTTTTCCCTTAGAAGCTCTCATCCGCCTTCTAAGATCTTAAAATCATTCAAGGAACAAGTGGTGGGATCCCATCAAGAAGGGCTTGAATCCGACGCTAATTTCTCACTGGTGGTGTGACCTCAGGCAAGTTACTCAGCCTTTCCGTGCCATGCTGTCCACCTTGGTGAAGAATGCTGTGTTAGGCGTTACTCACGCCTGTCCTGATTTTCTGTTTTCTCCTACATTCTTCAAGCCCCTTTGAAGTTAGACATGGTCATGTGATCTCTGTAAGCCAATGAAACATGGCGTAGGCCATGGATACTAAGTGCTGTCCCATAATTCTCTCTCTTCTCCCACACTGAACGCATAAACTTGCAGCTTCATGGTCCTGTGGTGGCTTCATCAGACGCCAGAGAATCTGTCCTCGTGGAATTCCCCATGGCGACTTCCCAGAGCCATCTACTTCCACCCTTTGTGCGCTGCCAATTCCGTTGTGCATGTAGATGGATACCTTTATGGCTGTAGTATGTTGTGATTTGGGCATTTGTTACCGCTTCAGCCTGAATTAACCCATCCGAATGGAAGGCGACATTGTAAAAGCCTATTATGAAGATTGAATGTGATGAGCATTTACGTACTGCATGGCACAAAGAAAACGCTTAGTACCTGAATCCACTGTTGATGTTACCCAGAGCCAGGGTAAAATATCATCGATTCAGTGATATTTTTCCTCCTCTGTGTCTGCCCGAGGCCTGTGCCCTCCCTGCCCTCCAGCAGCCCAGAGAATCACAGTGATGCCCACTGTCTCTGACATTTCTTCCCCGGCTCTAGCCATAGTAGGGGTTTGGGGAAATCTCACTCTACTAAACCGACTGAGTTGTGTGGAATATTCCTGCAACTATTGCAGCTGCTTTAGTATTATCACTGCAGAAATTGAGCCTCAGAATCTGAAACCTGAAATCCTCCCAAATCGAAAAATTTCAAGCTCAATAGAGTGTTCACAAAGGTTTGGATTTTGGAGCTTCTTATTTTGAACTTTTGAATTAGAGATTCTTAGTTGATGATAGCTGTGCAGGTGTTCCACAGTCAGAAAATTGCTAGTACATTTGGGGCCCACACGTATTGTATAAGAGATAGTTAATCTGGAGTGTCCTTGGTGGCATCTTTTTTCTTTTTTTTTAATCTCAAGTCTTTATGTCAATTCATTCCTAATTCTATCCAAGTTATCTTGAGTACGACATGTTTGGTGATGAGCTAGACCAGGGTTGACGCGGGTTTTGTTTCTATGACGGGCGGACCGTGCGGTGAACTTCACAAGCCCTGAGGAATCTGTTGCGGCTGCTCTGCTCTGCTTATGGAAAGTGAAACCAGAAAGTTCATGAATAGGTGGGCGGTACCGAGCTCTAATAAATCTTCATTTCTCCAGTCGGTGTTGGACCAGACTTGGCCCAGGGGATTCCTGATCTCAGATAGGGACCAACATTCTGAAATCCAAGAGATTTCAGAGAAGACAGAGAAATACCAGACAAGGCTTTAGTGAAGGCAGTGATCTTACGTGTGGCTTTTGCCCTGAATAAGCACAGGCAGAGCCGTTTAATGGCTGGGAGTGGGGAGGTCACAGGACTGTTTTATCTGCATCATGACCTTGAGATATTCTCTCTGACAAAGGTGGCATGTGCAGTGAACACACAGAAACCTGTTGGGATCTGGCAGAAAGAAAACGACAGAGAAGTACACGGTAGGGATGGCAGGTGCAAAGGTCCTGAGGCAGGAAGGAGCCTAGCATATGGAGAGACAAGACAGCAGCCAGGAGCTCCCCGATGAGAAAGGTGGCTGTCACATCAAGTGGGGGCCTTGCCCTCTTAGTCTGATTCCCCAAGGTTGAACTTAGTCCTTCCTTTCTGAATAGCTCATCCTGGGCTAGCGTCTCCCAGGGCTTCCCTCCTGAGCAATTCCTTCCCTCAGATGTCCGGGCGAGGCTGCTGGATAATCCTGAGAGCCCCGCTCAGCTCAGTTAAGCAGACTCCATTTGTCTAATCCCTCCCCGGTATTTCAGGACCTGCAGGCATAAGCTTGCTATGGAGATTTAGGGAGATTTCTCTTTTCAACACAACCATCACCTTTGAGAAACAGCCCCCCGACTGGAACTGAGCTTCCCTGGGCCTGATTCGTCTTGCTTTTCTTCCTCGAAGCAATTCTCCAAGCTTACATTCCAGCAAACTTCCCTCCCATTTTTCCTATAAAATTAGAGTGACTGAAGTATTAAATGCTCCTGTCCTCCACGGTGATCACACTTCCGTCTTCCTCTTTGTCCTCTGAAATTCTTATTCTCCCATCAAAGGACAGGGACTGCTGATCACTCCCATTGTCTTTTATGGATCCTTGGGATCCATGCTCTGCGCTGCAGGCTGCAGGCCCCGGCGTCAAATTCGGCCTTGGTCTGCCTTGTGGTTCACACCCTGGAACACTGTACGTGGCTGCCAGGATGGACTTGGATGGGAAGTTTGTCTCTGCTGGCTTCGTGCTCACTTAGCATTCTCGAGACTTTCTGGAGAGAGCTCAGGCAGGTGAAATGAGATTAAAAAAAAAATAAGTGGACACAAATTCTAACACTTGCCTAGAAACAGAGTAATTTGGAGCAAATCAATGTACCCTTTCCTAGTAAGAAACCTCAGCGGCCTCATCACTAACCCAGGAAGCACAGCAGTAACTCACAGCTCAGGTGATACCTATAGGCGACTAAAGACATCCATGAGAAAATGAATTCAACCATAAATGCATGCAGCAGGTATGTACTTAGTACTGTTGTGTGCTGGGCCCTGGGAGGAATGGAGAGGCCTGGCATGATCACATGTTCTGAGGGAAAAATAGAGACCCAGGTGTCGTCTCTATGAGGCTCGTTCTTTTTAGAAACAAAGACATTATCCTCCCATTTCTTAAATTTATTTGAACTACATGTTGTTCTAGGTCATGCGCGATCTCAGCCAGTCCTACGAAAAAAGCGTATATTAACTCTACTTTGCGTATTAGAGAATGGAGGCTAAAAGAGGTTACAGAATGTGCCCGAGATCAAGAGATAATTGGAGCAATTAGAACTGGAGCTTAGGTCGATCTGTCCTTAAAAGCAGGGTGCTCCGCCAATCAGACGTGCTGCTAATTAGAGTAGGAAGGGCTGCAGAGCGTGGAGACGCAGCGATGCATGCCTCTGGACGGATTGGGACCACAGCAGATCGCACTTGCAGCCATGCAAACTGCTCTTTGGCTGTGGAGAGCTGCCTTTGTTCATTTGGCCTTGTTTTTCTGCAGCAGGGATGGCGGTTGTTTAGAATTTTGTCTCTGTTTGTTTATCTGCTTTTTTGGAAGTTCCAGTACATCCTATACTGTGGAATCCTTTATATCTTGTTTGTTTATGTGGTACAGTGTCTCACTTTGCAGCTAGCACGCATAGTGATCCTCCTGACTCAGCCTCCCCATTGCTGAGATTACATTGCCCATGCAGTGCTCTGAGGCCGGCAAGACAGGTGGGACCAGGGATTAAACTCAGGTCGTTGGACTTGCCAGGCAGGGACTTAGACCACTGAGCTACCTCCTCAACCTCTTTACAGTATGTGTTAACCACAGAGATATCAATCTACTTATTTATTTATTTTATGTATTTAGCACTGGGGCTACATTGTCTGACTACACAGATCGAACTCATAGTGATCCTCCTGCTTTCAGCCTCTCAAGCACCGAGATTATAGGCCCGTGCCACCATGCCTGGCCTTGGTTGCTGTCCCAGCACACCCCAGGGGGTGGGGCCTGCATGGAATGCCAGGGATTGAACCCCTATCTCTGTGTCTGCCTAAATAGGTGCCTCAATATGCTGAGGTATCTGGCTGACCCCACAGAGATATTCATTAAAATTCCCCAAAACTCATCAGCCTCAGAGGAAAGAGTACAGGTAACTAGGTCAAGGAGGATAGGGTTAGACAAGATCAAAGTGATATATGTGCGTGTACAAATATGCCACACCAAAATTTATTATTCTAAATAATTAGGACATTCACAAAGAGAAAGGGAAGTATTCACAAATCACGTGAGAAAACAATTGCTTGGCCTCATGCTTAGAAAAGAAAAAAAAATGAGCCAATGTGAGGATAAATCAATGATGTTTCAGTGATGATTTGTAAATCGTGCATGGTAGGAACTAGAAAATCTCTAAGAAAGAGTTTATATTTAATGTGCGCTCGAGGAACAAGGAAAAGCCTCTTAGTTGCTCGTGTAGTTGTAAGTTTGGGGCACGTGGGAGCTGCTTGTTATTGTTTTTGCATTCAGGGGGTAGGAATATTAGGCAGTAGAGAACATAAGTCTCACAGAGGTTTACATGAGTGTCAAATTAGGAACAGGAGCCTGTCCGCCCCAATCCTTGTGGCCTACATCTTGTCCATCTGTGTTCTGTAGTTTCCTCTGCCACCGAGACCCAGCTATTAGGCAGGACTTGTCTGTCCATGGCTAGTTTTTTATTTTTTTAATCAATGTTAATTTAAATGAAACTTCCCAGAAGACAGGGTAGTTGGCTAAGTAGCTGCTCTAAAGTCAGGTTAGTCCACATTCGAACCTCGTCTCTGCCGGTTCCACGCTGTAGAACACTGGGCGTATCAACTCATCTCGCTGAGCCTGTGCGGCGTTGTCTGCGAAGTGGGCTCAGGAAGCAGACTGCTGTGGGCGTCAACACGGATCTCGGCTGAGCCATTTCCGAACGCTCGCTCACTTTCCTCACGACCCCTGCTCAGATGACAGCTCCCGGGGCTCCGGGGCTGATCCCGCACTCCCGGCCTGCTTTTGTTTTCAGCTCAAGAGCGCATGCGTGCATGTTGCGATTCTCTTGTGTGATTCCCAGCCCCCTCCAGGTGACCTTTGTCACAAGGGTAGAAATTGTGTCTGTTCCCCAGCACTGTGAAGAGCTCCTGGCACTCAGTAGGTGCACAGGAAATACCCAGCGAATGAACCAAGGGCACCAAGTCCTCTCACCGTAGCGCATTCTGGTCCCTTCCTCCACAGGTTTCTCCCCACCAACTGATCTCCGATTACAGCTTCCATAACTTTATGTTCCAGGCTTCCCCATTTCTTGATAACCTGGCCCTGGCTTTATAGAACAGCCAGCATCTGCACCAAGGAGCCCAAAGCAGGCACAGCTCTGGCTCTTCTCCTCTAGGTCCCTGTTGTCATTGTTGAGTTAAATATTTCCTGTAGGCCACCTCAGCTGTGTAGAGATTTTCTTCTTCTTTCAAGCATTTAATGTGAAATGTGCTGATTAATTGTTCCTTAAGCACTTTTGGGGGTTCCATGTTCTGCCAGTCTATTATTTTGATGCTGAAGGAGTGGTGATACTTGATAATTTGGTGGCATTTCTTTCTTAAGTCCCGATGGGCTCCAGTCCACGTAATGTGGCCATTTGCGTAAGCAGCAGGTACAATGACTGTCACGCGGAGCGGGCACCTTGGAGAGGCTCAGATGTATTTACTACAGTGAATAGGATTTCAATCACCTTGACTCCATCAGAGCCAGCCACATGCTGTGCCGGTAAGCAATGAATACCTGCTCGCCTGAGGCCTTTTGCTTCCTGCGAAGGGACAAGCGGGTACCAGGGCTGGGATCCAGTCTCACCAAGGCTCTCTAATGGAACCCAGAGTGCTGGGCATCTCATCTCATCGAGTGCAGCTGACACCTGGGATTCCCACCCCCCCCAGCGCCTTCCCTCCTGCAATAGCATGAACAGGTCTTCCTTTCAAATGCTTAAGTACTATTACGCCTTTCCATTTCTGACTGTCCCTGTGGGCAGAGCTGCGGGTATCTCTTCCCTGGGGTGGCTGCAGTAGCCTTTGGACACCTCACACTGCAAACTTTCCTGGCCACAACTGCACCCCTCCCGTGCCTCCCATCCTAGAGTGATGCCTGTCCCCGAAGCCCCTTCTTATGGGGCTGCTCTCTCCCCACATTGTTCAAGTTCCTCAGTTATCATCTCACAGGTCCTTAAGCTTCATTTCTGCAACACTTATACATGAAGTTTTGTCTTTATCTTCTGTAAGTGCATGATCCTCTGCATCTACTTCGGGTTGTGTTTTACCTCTATTGCCTACCGCTGGAGAGAAAGCCTAACCCTGTCAGGGGCAGCCTGGAGCCGCTCTGTTGTGTTTCTTTCAATGCGGCAAAGAGAGGCTGAGACACAGTGGGCTAGAGCAACGCAGCTTGTAGCCCATAGCCCAGGATGCCAGAGCGTGAGTGCAGTTGCGTTGGGTCCCCTGGCTCCCAAGGGCTCCTGCATGTGCTGCCTTTGCTGTTCTGCACCAACAAGTCCAGGTCCCTGAACTTAGTGTCTTTAGAAGGAAGCCATCAGAAAGGCTTTCCTTCCCTGGAAGCAAGGACGTTCGTGGCAGCCATGCTATGGATACCTTGACCTCACTGTACTTGTGTAACTAGCTCCGAAGTGGCCAGAACCTGACAGGACACTCAGGAAGAACAGGCAGGGTTCCCCGGTGTCTGTGGTGCTCTGCCTGCCCTAGGACCTGCTGTGGCCACCAATGCAGCTCTAGGGTTAGAAAGAGCACATCCTACTAAACCAATAGGTCTTCCTTGGGGGGTATGAGATGAGGGTCTTCAGGAAGGTTCCAGCCCCTGCGACAAACTTTTAAGTGTGCCAGCTGCGAGTGGCCTCAACTCCACCACTCTTTCCCATTTTCTTATTTCACAAATTAGATCATAGAATTTTTATTCTGGATTTGAGGAAGAGGTAAGTGAAATAATGCATGAGAAGTTATTGATATAGCACTTGGCGGTAGATAGGTGCTCAGGGGCTGGGAAGATAGCTCTGTGGTCTAAGCACCTGCCTGACCAGTGCAAAGACCTGGGTTCGATCCCCAGTACTGCCTGCCCTCTGGCCCCATAGCTGCAGCTGTGCCGTGCTGGCCATTGAAACTGAGTGTGATGGCACACATCTATAATCCCAGTGCTGGGGAAGCTGAGGCAGGAGGACGACTTGTGTCCAAGCTGCGTAGCAAGACCTTGCACTGAATGTGTAAATAAATGATTAACCAAAAAAAGTGGATAGGTGTTCAGTAAATAACAGATATCACTCAAGGTGATCATTATGTAATACAAATGCTATGACACGATGTAATATAGTCAGTGTAATGTCGTAAGAAACAGCAGTGACAGGAGTGATAGTAGAATGAGTAGCAGCAGAAGAAAATAAGCAATAATAGTACCTCACTGAGTTAGTGGGAGGATGTCATGAGTTTTTACATACAGAGTACTTATATCCTGGGAGCCTAACTGGTTATAAAAGCAAAGTGTTTCTGATGGCCCTAGTGTTTGCTCCCTGTTAATCGTCTGTGGTTGTATTTGTTTTTGGTAGTGGTTGCTTGAATATATAGAGTTGGCTGTACTAGTCCCTGGTTGTCTTGGTGGTTGGTTGTACTGATTTTGTTAGCCACAACAGGTGATGATCTGTGGCCATGATTGTTTGGGCATTGTGACTGCAATGTTGTCTAATTGGCTGTTTTGGTTATTTTCAGTGATTGGGGTTGTGAGGGGCTGGCCCTGGTGGCTGGTTTGTTGTGGTAATGACTAGGTGGTTGTGCTGATGGGTTGGTAGTGGAAATGTCTGGCTGTGTGGGTTGGGTGAGAGGGCGTGGCGTTCCCCGGCTGGGTGGGGCGGAAGGTGGCTGAAGAGCTCACAGGCTCCAGTGTGAGGATCCGTCCCCCAGTATGGGCATCTTAGTCACACTCAGTGGCTGCAGAGAAGGGCAGGAAGCACGCAGTATGTGCTTGTGCATTTGAGAATCTGCTCACTGCAAATGAAAAGTTGTGATCTGCTCCTTCAGCCCACAGGTTAAACACCACATCTTGTTTTACCTACCGTTGGCATCTTAGCGGGTTTGCCGTGTCTCCTCCATACCGATCACGCCATAATCTTACTCACTTTCAACTTCAGATGCAGTGAATACAGATTTCCTTTCTATTTAGAGTCTGCACCGGGATCTCTGAACCAAGAGCCATTCAGGCTCTGTTGGATCTCTCCACAAACTCCTTGTGTGTTCTGCTAAGCCATCCAGCCGTGGTTTCCTAATGTGGTCTAGCAAATAGCAGAAGCTTAATTTTCTATGAATGGATGTCTTCTTAGCGGACATAACTCTTTCCTGTCCTCTGCCTGGCAGACTTGCTCCAAGCTGCCTGCGGGGGCCAGTGTGTGTGGTACGTGCTGGCACACTCACACGTAAGCCTAACAACCGGACTTCTTGTGAGCTGATGTAATGTGGTGACCCCAAGCCCACCGTGCTCCTAGAGCCCGTGCATCCAGAATCCTTTAATGTCCCCAAGATAGGGTGAAGCCACCTAAGGGCCCAGAGGGGCCATCTGCATCTCCGCATTGTGAAGGTTGACTTCTCTGAGCCTGGAGGAGGAGGGTGGCCCTTAGCCTATGGCAGGCAACAGTGCTGATCAGAGCTGACCCAGCCTGATCTGTGCAGTCATCTGTCAAGCCTGGTGGGAGTGAATGTGACATGGGAGCCAGAGGTTAGCCTGAGTTTCATGAAAAGAGACAATAGCAAACACAGAGAAGGTCTGAGGAGGAGAAAGACACGAACACCGAAAGCATAGAAGCAAAGAGCCTCCTGGCTACTAGGAACTCCCTGTGCGCCAGGGGCCTACCTGCTGGCGTTGACCTAGTTGGGATGATCTGATCCCAGAGTTGGAGTGCTACAGACACAGCTGGAGTTCTGTTTAGACTTGGCTCTACAGTGTAGTAACTGGGTTGCTTGCAGGCAGCTGTCTCTTTTCGTTGTTGTTGTTGTTGTTGGGGGGTGAAACTCCTCAGGACCTAGAATTGAACGCAGGACCTAGCACTTGCCAGGCAGGTGCTTGTGCCCCTGAGCTACCTCCCCAGCCCATAGCTGGTGATCTTGTCTTTCAGCTTCAAGGGTTGCGTGCACAATATCCTACGAGGCAGTGTAGCACACAGGAGCTTTGGGTCCATGAGATGGGAGTTGAATCCTGCCTCTCCAACCTTTGGACTGTGCAGCCTTGGACAAGCCGCTTTGCCTCTCTGTTCTTAGGTCTTCTGCAAGCACAGAGCACTACCTGCTGGAGTGGTCCCATGAAGGCAAAAGTCCTTTGAATGTCACAAAAAAGTGTGGAGACAACCATGGACCAGAACACAAATTTGCGGGGAGCATACATTTCCACTGATCATGTTCACACCCTCTTTGGTTATTTTGTTAATAGGTCTCATATGAAATAATAATGTATTTAAAGGACTGGAGACGTAATTGGCACTGAATAAGTATCCTTTCCTTCATCTTCTTGCCCTGAAATCACAACTGTGTTGTAGGAGATTTTCCAAAAGCAGTGCTGACTCGGCTTAGTTGAGTCACTGTCCCGAGACCCACGGCAGGAACTGGCAGGGTCAGAATGGAATCTTCCTCTATCTACCCAGAATGGTAGTGTTCTCCTTGAGATCAAGAGTTGGGCAAGTCACATGGAATGCCCCTGAGTATTCAGATGGTTAGGATACTTCCTTCCACTCCCCAGGTGCCCCTCATCATGGACCTTGTGTGTGTTAACCAGGATCCCTCAGTGCATGAGACATTGATGGTGTTGGTCTTTATTCTTTCCTCTCTTCAGAGGAGAGGAAGCAACTAGATTCATAAAGGTGACCTGCAAATCCTTCCCTGCCACACAGCAACCCTCTCTGTGGTGGCCCCGGGGGGCCATGCAGAAGATTTGCACCGTCATCTAAAGGTCATGCGATCATAAATACTCATAGGAGATTTTAATTTGGAGATGCTGAACCCATAAGCAACGACAAAGCAAACCAGTAAAGCTGAGTTATAGGCAGGGATGGAATGGCTCCAGAGAAAGCTGGAGGACTCTCTAGCACCCTGTTACCTACAGAATGAGAGGCCTGCAGAGAGCTCACTGGAAGAAGATGAGATGCTTGCTCGAGGCCCTCGTCACTGGGCGGATTCTTGGTTTACTAGGCTAGGTGAAGAAGTCATGAATAGCATCAATATTGCCATTGAGAATCCCTTGAATGCCCCACAAAGCACAGTCTCTGCGATTCTATGGACACAGCCCTGCAAAGTTTTTCTTAGGCATACGTCCTTTTGAAAACCACTACGCTAGACTAGAGGCAGAGGCAAGAGCAGCATTTGTGTCCATGTAGCTGGACAGTTGAGCTATTTTGCCTTCAAGATAATCAGCCTAACTGTAATTTAACAAAAAAGAATGAGTAGGGAATTTTGAGACGCTTTTCCCTGCTGTGATGTTTACTTTAATCTGTGATAATATCAAGCATCTTTAATAAGTGCTACCGGGTATATTATGGTTCAGATTAATCAGTAGATATATTGAAAACATCCAGATAGGATCTGATACATAATACATGCTCTATGGAATATAAATCTTACTCTATCAGATCCGTGTATACTCTTTTTTAGTGTAGCAAAGAATAACTTGGGCATTTGTTCTTTGCTTTTGCAAGGTGTAATTTGTCACTGAGGGCCATCTTGCACGTCCTTGCCTAGGAATTTTAAGATTTCTTAGACTTCCTGCGATGCGCAGTCCTCCATTGCATCTAGTTCTTTGGGCTTCTGAAGAAAGGGTCAGTGGAAATAGGGTGCAGGGTGCGACTGAGCCCCGGGTGCAGACACAAGCGGAAGGCACTAAAGACTGGAAAGGTGGAGTTAGCAGCAGGATGCTCAAGTTGGCATTCGAAAGGACTAGGAACCCGGGCACTAACCCTGCACTACCATAAATATTTAGGAAGAGGAGAGAAGTCCGAATTCACTGTGGTTCCACCATGTGCCAAGAATTTTAGTCACAGGGAATTCAAACCAAAGGCTCCAAATACAAGTGGGAGCCACGAAGTGGAAATTCAAAACCTTGGCTTGCTGAGAAATATGATGTCCCCACTGTGTGCTGAATGCTGACACAGATGTGGAAAACCTACAGTTTGAATTCTATTGGGCTAAGCTCTACTGGAGGACCACAGCACAGAACTGGATTTGATAAGGCAGTGGGTGTAGAAGGTCTGGGCTCAGGCAGAGGTCCTCGGTGACTATTCATGTGCTTCTAACGCCATTGCGTAGGCCAGCGTGACTTCCTCCGAAGGGACCAGATGATATGGAACTTCTGAATTCCTCTTCCTGACATGCTTTATGGCTGCAGTTCTGTAGGCAGAGGTGTGGGAAGAGGGCAAAGCGTTAACTCCAACATCCCTCTCGACAGGACAATTCCAGCACTCTTAAGCCTGTCTATAAGGTGATGCAGTTGTGTTTAGATGGGGATCATAGGAGTGTCACTAAGGGAGCTGTCCCTGGTGAGAAGCGTGGCCCCGCTCCAGGGGTGTGCAGCCCCCATCGCCTCATCGGACCTGGCAGGACTGAGGCTCCTCAAATGGGCTCTTTGTCTGGGAGGAGGGGGCGTTATCAGGTCTAGGATGTGATACAAGATTTAGAACAAGGGAGGTACTTCGTCAGTGCTCACTGAAGGAATACATGAGTGGCCGAGCTGGATGCATGTGTGGGCCTTTAGAAGAGTGGATGAGGGAATCGCGATGAACGGATGTGGAAAGGTTTGTGGGCACAGGAGAGAAGGGAGAGAACGGACGCCCCCAACTACTAAGAGCTTGTGATACGGTCAATCTAGTACAAAGCACCCTGCAGGTATTGTTTAGGCTAAAGGCTAATATACAGACTCAAGAATGAAGTGTGCAGGGCGCTGACTGGGAAGTACTGCAGAAGGCAAAATTAGAACATAGGAGCCACAGAAGCCTCTCAATCCTATTGTTAGGTAGATAGCGTCTACCTTATTTTATAGACAAAGAACTAGAGGATGCATGGCTAAATAACTTATCCCAGCTCAAACGTCAGGAATGTGGCAGGGCTGGAATTTGAAGTCGGGCAGTCAGATCCAAAATTTATACTCAAACCTTTGCATGAAGAACAGACCTCACGTGAGTTGGAGATAAGTATTGCTACCACAGTCAAAGTGGGAATTGTTCTAAAGAGAAAAATCCAGCATAGGTCCGACTCCTATTATCTGCAAACTTCGTGAGAAGTTTGTTCTCCTTCATTTATCCATAAGTTCAACAAATATTTTCAGAGGGTCAGAGATACACTAAATGTTGAGAATAGAGCAGCCATTGGAATAGATAGGAACCCTCCTCTTGTAGAGCTTTCTTCGAGTGAAAGACCGTGAATACTGAAGTGTATACAAGGACTGACTAAAATACAGAGTGACCCTTTACTTTAAAAATATTTCTTTTTTCTCTTTTTGAGACAGGGTCTCGCTGTACAGTTCAGGCTGGCCTTGAGCTCAGTTTTGTAGCCCAGGCTGGTCTCGAACTCTCACCGATCCTCCTGCTTCAGCCTCCCAAGTGCTGGGATTACAGGCGTGCGCCACCACGCCCAGCCTACTTTAAAAATATTAAAGTAAAAGCGGTTATTATGAAGTATAGGATAGCTAGGTTTGGAATGAGGGGCAGTAGGTGACAGAAGCTAATGACGTGCCAGCCAGATGTCTCAGCAGACCAAAGTGTCTGCCTCAGCAGGTCTCCCAATACGGGGACTGGCGTTCCACCCAAGCATGCCATGCTGGCCTCAATCCATGAAGGTGACTGAGACCAGGCATGGTGGTGCACGCCTGCAATCCCAGTGCGTGGGAGGCTGAAAACAGGAAGATCACTATGAGTCTGATCTGTGTAATGAGACCCTGTAGACCCTCTACTAAAAGCATAAAAAAGAAGTTAATAGCAATGTGTGTCTTGCTGTACGAATATTTTAAATTTAAACAGTCGCTGTATTCTATGATCACCAGCACTGATCAACCTTGCACAGCAATATTTCTCAAATAAAAATATGACAGTGTTTTTAGTCACTTTATCCTCCGGGTCTGGCGCTGTACAACTTTTTGCTCTTCATCAAAATCAAAATGACCGTGACAAATGTCTAAGTTACTTTCCTCTCCTTGCTGAAACAAAATGCTCAACACCCAAAGCTAAAGACAGGAAGGGGTTGTTTAGCTCCCAGTTTGCATGGGTTTCAGCCCACCGTGGGCTGGCTCCAAGGCAGGGTGGCTTAGCAGAGGGGTGTCTCAGAGGAGATCTGGCAAGTAGAAGACAGCAGCGCCAAGCAGGTGAGGGAGAAGACAAGCCCCTTCCGGGCTCCTTGATTGTAGCCCAGGTCCCCAGGATTAGGGCAGAGCCAAACCAACCGGTGTACTGGGT
Organism: Myocastor coypus; assembly: GCA_004027025.1. NCBI lineage: Eukaryota > Metazoa > Chordata > Mammalia > Rodentia > Myocastoridae > Myocastor > Myocastor coypus. The sequence goes on from PVJA010001302.1 coordinate 76,394, forward strand.
TAGTAATCAGACACCCTTAATCTCAGCATCACACACTCCAGATTTGGCTACCTCTGAAAAACTCCTACCTGTGCTCACAGGAGACATGGTGGGAAAATCTGGAGCCAAACCACAGCATTTGTGTCCATGGGCCCTCAAAGATTTCATGGACAGTCCTTTACACAGGAGGCTTTAGTCCGTCCTTAAGAGTTGCTGAAACTGTTAGGTCTTTGGCAACTCTTCAAGTAAAGTCCCCAAGTCTCCAGTGAGATTTAAGGCAAACTCTTGGGTGTGAAGTTCCGTACAAGTGAAAAGAACATTAGACACCTCTAATATACAGGGGCACCAGATAAACAGGACAACTCCAGAAGGCACAGAGAAGGAAGGAAAGGACCGGGACGAAAACAAGTCCACAGTCCAGTATAGTTCCATGTGCGGCATCTGAGGCAGCTTGTGGCAAGACGTGGACCCAACAGGGTTTGGGTGGCTCTTCAGTGGGACACATCCAGTGGTCATAGCTCCCATGGCTTCCGTTTTAGGTCTGCGCTGTTCCCTCTTTAGAGTTCTCCTCAGACAGTCCACATTTCTGGCTTCCCCAGATTTCTGGAGTCTCCACTGCACCTTCAGCTTCACACCCCACCTTCGCATACTTCCCTCTCTGGGCCAGCCTGCCTGGCCTCCCAGACTTTCTTCTGATATCTGGGTGGAAGCTTTCCTGAGCCCGCCACTCTTGCATTCTGTGTGCACCTAGGACCTGCAATCTGTGGATGATGGTAGCGTCTACCAAGAACTGGAACAGTAGCCAGGCTTCCTCTTCTCTTGCCTGTAGGGGCCAAGTGTCTGGATCACTGAGTGGCGCAACTTGGAATGTTTGGAATCATTCTGCTTCACTCTTTGCTCTTGATTCCTGACGTTAAGGTGACCAAGAGCCCCCAGAAGTGGCCGTGCCATGCCTCTGCCTCATTCTTAGACTCCCTTGAAATTTCTTCTGCAAGATTAATTAGTGCCCCCCCCAGCTTAATCTAATCTCAGTCTCCAGCGAAGTCTCTGAACATGAGAGAAACGTAGACAAACTTTCTCTCCAAACATAACACGTGTGGTCTGGAGTCAAACAACAGATGTAGTCCTTCCTCACAGCAGAAGGTTCCCAGGCCTGGTGTGTACTGGCCTCATTTTTATCAGCATCCTGGTCCTCTGCGCTCTCACCAGAATTGCCCATACCGGACAGCCTCAAGACTTCCAACAGTGCTATTTCAGCCAGTTCCTCTCCACCTCTCCTCGTTTGGCTGCTTCCTACAGGCCAGCTCTGAGACCCCTAAGCAACATAGTCAGGTAGAGTCACAGCCAGAAGCCCATTTATTTGGTTCCAAATTCTTTCATAATTACTTTTCTTTCATTTCTGAGACAAAAGATACATGGTACCCAAAGTTGAAGGACGAAAGTTTTACTTAACTCTCTGTTTGTAGAGTCCCTAAGGAGCTGGCTCCAAGGCAGAGTGGCTTGACGCCCAGACCCAACAAAAGGTAAATGTTTTTAATTATTTCAGGACACGGTGTCAACCATAAGAGCTGCAACAGTGCTTCTAAAGACACTTGCAAAAGCACACCCAGGATTCCTTGAGAAAGTCATAGTTTGTCCTCTGCACAACTACTATGAAGACAACAATGTGCATGCACTGTGTTAGTTATTGTAGCCGTCCTAGTAACCAGCGTTGAAACTGCCTCATCGCTATTTCTTTCTCATTCAAATTAATAAAATTTAAAAAATAAAGTAATAGTAACAATAGGATGACCATATTCAGAGTACATGGGGTGGAGGTAGTTTGAAGGGCATCAATTTGGGCCTTTTACTCTAATATTTTTTTAAATTCAAACATTTGCTATACGTTCGGCTCATACTTTATTTGTTCACATCAGTGGAGATAGGTGTTACAAAGAAGAAAGAGAATGAAAGTGTTCATCTGTTTTAGTAGAAAGAAGGAACACCCTGAGAGGTTAAATCTGCACGGCCGAGCCCACGCAGTGCCAGACCAGACACACTGACCTGAGTTAAGCAAGATGATTAAAAGCACCTGTGGGGGCTTCCTCCGGGACCAAGGCAGCACTGGACAAAGCGGGGCAGGAGGCTTTGTGGGATCTGTCAGGGAGGGTAATCATGGGGCAGCCAGGTAGCAACCAGATCACAAATTTCAGGGTGAGGTGGAACAGCTAGATCTAGGGGAACGCCATTTATCTTCCTTCTTAATCTTAATTAAGTCAGAAGGGAGTGAGTTGAGACCAACATAGGTCAAGAGGAAGTGAGCCAAAACCAGAGTACAGTGTGGGGCAGGGTTGGGATTGGGGTTGGGTAGGTTACCTAGGAAACGGAGGGAAGGAATGTTCCGGGCAAGGTCCCCTGGGAAGCCAAGAGGAAGTGTTTGAGGCAAGGGGCCTGGGTAGCTTTGAATCCTGATCTGTCACACCCCAAGAATGAGAATGTGCACCAAATTCAGAGGGACCAGTGGCTGTTGGACGGGAGCTCTTTGTACCCATTGTCTCATGCAGTTCTCAAAAAGAGTGTCGCCTGGGAGGCATTACTGGCTTCGGTGTTATGTAAGAAAAGATGTGATGGTCAAGCGGCGAGGGTTTCCTGCAAGGCCACAAAGCGGTGACGGGTTTGAAGCAAGGCTGTACAGTCTCAGCCCCAAGGACGGCATGGGGTCACCGCAGAGCCCCCCACCTGTGCTGTGGAGCAGGTGCCTTCTCCAGCCCTGAAGCTACTCAGGCCAATCTTCCTGCCCTAGATTGTTAGGGCCTTAGGATCCATTACAAGGTGCTCCTTTGCACCTTCCCTGACACCTGCTTTGAACTCGTAGGGTGAATATACAGCAATGAGGGAGCTTTTCCATTCTGATTTATGAAAATTAGCTCCGCTACGTTATTTTCAGGCCTTGTAAATCTCTCCCAGCTGAGCAGGAATGATTAGCACGGGTCTGAAGGAAAGTCACTTGAACTACCACCTAGCATCGTAAAGAGCCCTTGTTCTTCCCAGAACTCCTTTGTTAGTGTTTTCATCGTTAATACCGTGTGTGATCTTCCTAATCATTTAATCATCAGCTAGATGAAGCAGCCAGGGAAGCAATTATTATTCCCATTTTGCAGATGGGGCTGTGGGGGCTGTCTGCTTCCTAGGCCAGCAAGGCAAGAGATGAGGGGGCCGGGCTTCCCAGGCTTTCCCAGCTCCGGAAGTCGTGGCCCCGTCTACCTAGTGATCCCAGCTGGAGTCTGCGAGTCATCCTGGCCCTCTGGTGTCCCTCACGGGTCCCGCACAGGCTGTCAGCAGACCAGCCTTGGTGATTCTAGATTGCCTCCGGTGCACTCATCCTCGCTGTCACCTCTGCACATGGCTCCACTCCAGGCTCTGCGATTCCCCACTTCGTGGTCTCTTGCCACCATCTTCACCCACCTCCCCATCTCCAGCCCATTGTCAAGGGAGGCTGGGTGAAAGCTTAAGAAACTGAGGCACTTGGCACCAGGGTTATACTTGAAGGCCTTTTCCCAATGAACGCCAACCGCCACATGCCATAGCCTCTTCCTGGCTGGTTATGCTACACGCAGGTGGCTAATTTTAATTTCCTGGAGCCCACAGCCCACCTGTTCATCCTTACACCTGAAGATACAGCTGCCCCCGATATTTCTTGGAGCTAGCTTTCTCTTGCTGCTGAACCCAGCTTCAAGTCTGGTCACTTCCGTGAGGATGCCCTCGACTGCTCTAGTCTAGTGGCCCACATCTATGCTCTGACTCAAGACTCTAAACTTCCTCTACTTCCTTTTTCTGTGAAGTGTCTTCTCATGCCTGTCACCATCTGTACCATCACATCCTTGACAGCAGCTCAAGTAGCTTCCTCAAGGGCGGGGAACTCGTCTGTCACCTCGTCCAGGACCTGGAAACTCTTAGGAGAATAAACAAGTTTAAACAAAGGGGTGAAATGAAATAAACAATCAGAATATTCCCCTTGATAGCCATAAAATTCTCAGTGAAGTTTCTGATCATTTTACATTTATGTACAGACAGAAGGCCCTCAGTCGGGTTGCTAAATAGATGTGTGCCTGGATGCAGGGATGCGTCTCACTCTGATTTCATAGATTTCCCTTTACTATTTTACAATTCACTAACCAAACTTAAAACTTATAATCACTCTCCCTCTCACCTTCCCTTTCCTAATATCGCCCTATCTCTTTGGAGATCTGCTTCAGAGCTATACTAGCCTTGCGGACAAAAGGTTTTTTATGGTTCTGCAACACTGAGTAATTGCTTCAATAATGGGCCATTTGCCCAATGCGCTTTCTGAGGGCATTCCTTACCTTCTTTGAAGAATGTTAAAAAAAAAAAAAAAAAAGGCGGGTCATAAGAAAACATTATCAGACCCTCCAACACTGACTGTTTCCAGATACAGGAAGTGGGTTAGTTGAGGATGGATAGATCAGGGTGACAAACATTAACCTTAAAACTGGCACATGGCTCTTGAAAGCCCAAAAATCACACAAAAATTCGCTCTATGTCTATTCCCACGACTCAGTCCCAGCAGGGTTCTTTCTTAGCAAGGCTTTTCCCAAGACACTTGGCACCATAATCACCCAACATGTCTGCGTGTCATATTTTCTCCTGCTGGGACAGTTGCTATTAGTCCCTCAGGTCCTGAAAAGGTGGCGATGGAATCCTCAGCGTCGCTGCAGGGAGAAGCCTCTGGGGCTCTTGCCGGCACGACGGCCATCGCTTTGCTTCACCCTGCTTTCGACTTTCTTTTCTTCCTCCCTCCTTCCCCCTCTCGCTACCTGCTTTTCTCCCAGGCACCATCCCTTTCTGTCCACTCCCGCATGCGATAGCAAATCTAGCAATGCAAAGCGCCGTTCCCAAAGCAGGTGCCCCTTTGGCAGTATCAAGCTGACCGTGGCACTGGAGGGCCGGTCGGTCCAGACCAAACGCACTCCACTGCCAGCTGTGGCCCTGCAGGTCGACCAGCTGCCCCTCCTGTACAGCGCGAGGAATTTGCCCTCTGGATTTTAGCTCATTTACTGTTGCTCTTTCTAGAACAGAAGAATGATAGAAACTAGATCTCTCTCTCTCTCTCTCTCTCTCTCTCTCTCTCTCTCTCTCTCTCTCTCTCTGCTGGACTAGGCTAACTCTAACTATTTTTTACTCATACAGTTGGAGGGGTGTGCAAGTTACTAAGCAAGAAGAAGAAAAATACACCCCACACAGTAATCTGGCAGCTCAGACTTTTTAAATGTCATGTTTTGAGCCGGGAAGATAGCTCAGTGGAAAATGTGCTTGTCTGGCAAGCACAAGGTCCTGAGTTTGATCCTTGGTACCACCAAAAAAAAAAAAAAACAACAACAAAAATCACTCTTAAATGTCATGTTTCCAGTTTTGCTTTGGGGACACTGGGGACAGTTATCCACAATGCCGGAGTAAGGTCGTAGAGCATGATGGGTGGGAAGGTTTCATGGCACACATGTCATTTTAATTCAGCTCCGTTGACTGCTAGAATTTAGTCACGTGACCACGTTGGATGTCAAGGGAGTGATGTTCATTTCTGAACCCAAGAGAAGGGGCGACTGGGCTGGAACAGCAGCGAGCCTGCAGAATCCAGCATGGGTGTAATGCCCACTTCAGCACTGTCACGGTAGGACTAAGAAAGCTTTATTGTCACCCTCACTGGTGAAGGAAACTGAGGTGAGGCCAACTGCATAAGCTGAATTTCGAGACAATGCAACAGCTCTGAAACTAACAAGCAGTGGGGTCTGGTTCAGATGCAGAGCTGTGGAAGTCCAACGGAAGTCTCTCGTCGGGGAGTTATTTTCTCCAAGGAAGGAAAAGACTTGTCCCAAGGATTCACATAACGGCCAGTGAGATTGCTTAGGGGTGAAAACTGTGTGGAAACTGAACTCTTAAGGGACTCGTGAGCTGGACGGGAGGGGCCCGACTATCTTGGTTACAAGACGTGCACCCAACTACCTAACCCTCTGCACCCCCAAGCAACCTGTCCGTTAGAAGAGTTGCTTCACTCCTTGAAAAGAATCCGCCGGGATACTTCATCTGATCCCATCCCCATGTGTGAGACTTTTGCTGCATAGTCCATCAAAATCAAGCCAGCTTGGTGAATCCAAGAGCATCTTGCCAGGTGATAAGTTGAGTTAATGCCCACATCTTTTAAATTTTACTACCCTTCAGTGTTTCATATCCACTTGTGTACGTAATTCTTAGGCCTCTGAAAACCAAAATGTAAACAGTGGATGTTTTTTTGCTTGTTTGTTTCAGTTGTTGTGGTTTTACTGAAGCACAAATAAACACGCATACAGGCACAGGGCGTCTACCTGTTTTCTTCACTGTGCCGCTTGGCGTTGGAATCGGTGACCCGGATGGCTGGCTGGGCTGCTCTTTCCACAGAACCATCTCTGTGCGGTTCTTACAGAGATGTTGTGAGCACCCCATGCAGTAAGAGCTGTCGCACGTCAGCAGCACCTCCAGCTCTTACACTGTGCACCAGGAACTTCCGGAGGCCGCTGGGCAGCGTGTGCCTGGTCTTTCTGTTACTTCTATACCCTGTGCCCTTGAGCCTCCTTGCACCCTGGGGTCGATGCCTCTGGGTTTCCAGCAGTTGAGCTTAATTTTGACCTACTGGTTGGAGCTTCTTGGTCCTCTTTTTGACAATCTTGGGCTTCATGAGGGGTCTGAGGTCCACCATGGCGCCGATTTGCAGGTGGCTGCCACTGCAGTGGCTTTTATCAGGGTCACAAAGACTACTTAGGGATTGTAAAGCAGTTAAAGGACCGGCAAGACAGCTCAGTGGACTAAGCGCCTGCTTAGGCAAGCTCAAGGACCAGGTTTGATCCCCAGTACTGCGTGCCGCGCCGGCCCTAACCCCGAGCATGCTGAGACAGCATACAAGTCCAGGTGCGGCGGTGCACACCTTTAATCCCGGTGCTGGGGAAGCTAAAAACAGGATCACTAGAAGTCCAAGTTACGTAGTAAGACCCTGTAATACAATAATGATAAAAACAAACCTAGTTAAAATGCAAGACAAAATGTGAAACAGTATGCAGCAGTTCTCAACCTGTGGGTTGCGACCCCGGCGGGGGTTGAACGACCAAAACACAGGGGTCGCCTAAAGCCATTCCGAATCATAACTGTAGCAAAATTACAGTTTTGAAATAGCCACCAAAATTACTTTTTGGTTTGGGGTCACTGCAACATGATAAAACTGTATTGCAGGGTCATGGCATTAGAAAGGTTGAGAACCACTTGTGTAGAGCAAGCCTATCTTTCAGAAAATTTAATAAACAAATTTAACAATACAGTGCTACATTGAAATGTTTCTATGTTTGGAGTCCCAAAATTGCATAAAAATGTTTTTCAAAGGGAGTAATATAAATGAGATGTATTTACTTTTGAAATAAACATATATATTAACATAACATAAAGGTAACAAATTATTAATATGTAATAAGATATTAATGTCAACGTTATGTAATGTTAATGTAATGTATAACAAACATTATTAATATTGTATAATATTATATAGTAATAATATACTATTAATATAACATAACATTAATTTAACATAAACGTAACATTTTTATGTTTAGACTCCTAAAATGTCACCAAAATGGTTTTTAAAAAGAGCGATACATTGGAGATGGATTTATTTTTGCAAAGGCACGCTGAGTTTCGCAAGCCTCCCTGCTGCGTGGCTCACTCACTAAGAGGCACGAGCTCAGGACTAAGTCTTTAGTCTGTTGTAGACACCAGCATTGCCTTCCTTGAAATTGTATCTCCTCGGTGTCGCTAACGAGTCACCCGTGTCTGGCAGGGACCAGGTCATCCTTTGTGGAAGTCTGACAACCCAGCTCCCAAAATTCACCCAAAATTCTACGGGGCTTCTAGGGGTGACGTCACTAGCCTGCGACAGCCCTGGGTGCTCCTGGTGGTTGGCCTGTTTGAAAGAGGCCAGAGGCCTGTAAGCTGGAGACTTGACCTTGCAGTTACAGCAAGCGTCCAAAGCCTGATCATTCTGTACTGGCTCCTAAGGTTGGTGGATCTCTCCTTTGAAACTTATCAGTCAGGGTTCCTGCTGAGACACCCCGAGCTTGCAGCTCTGCCACCGCCTTTACCCTGCCCACTGCCTTTGTGACAGCGGGCACTTTCACGCCTTTAGAGGCTTTGTCTATCCACTGACTTCCAATTTATATCTTATCTGGACCTCTTAACTCCGCCTTCATAAATCCAGCTTCCTCTTCAATGTTCCTTTGAGTTCTCAGCAAGGCACTTAGGAGCTAGCATGCCCAGGGCAAAGCGTTCATTCTTTTTTGGAAAAAAATTTTAAAATACAAAGTAGAAAAAAAAATAGCAACAATACAAATTTTCATTTGACAAATAATTGGAATTCAACAATGGTTGCTGTGTTGTGTGATGTCATCTTCAAGTTAGTTGTCTAGGTGACCAGATATAAACCTGCAAAATTGGTTGAAAAACAAAAGAAGCGAAATAACAACAACAAAGAAGTTACAAGAAATTAAAAAGCAGCAAAAATCGTAACAATTTGAGGATTAAGTGCTGCTTTCAAAGGACCAGCAGAGATCGGCAGTGCAAGCATCTAAACTCTCCTGCACGTACACGTACACATTACCTTGTTTTCTTTCTTTTGTCCTCTTTTACTTCCCAAATTTTCCTTCCCATTGAGTGGATTCTCCCCGACTTCATCCTTTTCTTGTGCTTATAGCGATCCTCCTGTTTTCAGCCTCCCCAGGGCTGGGGTTATAGATGTGCACCACCACCCCTGACCTCGGTGGCTAGCTCAGTGCCCCCAGGGGAGGGGCTGACCTGCCCTGTAGTGCCGGGGATCGAACCCTGGTCCCTGCACTTGCCTAAGCAGACATTTACACTGCTGAGCTATCTCACTGTCCCCCAGATCCGTTCTTCAGACTTCCTGAGAACTACTGCCAAGCTCATCCTGTGTCGCTCACCCACTGTCGTCCCCTTCATCATGGGTGGCATGAACTAGGGCAAAACAGCACCAGCAGCGCTGTCCTTTCCCGACCACGTGCTGGCTGTCAAGTCTGCTGGGCTTCTGGTGCCATGGCCATTGCTGCCCTAGGCCACACTGAGCCGTTTCCACCAGGCAGACCAGCTGCCCCTCTACCCTTCCCTGCTTCCCTCGGCAAGTAGTGCCTTGAGCAGGCCCTTGCCTGTATCTACCGTCTACTCTTGATTTTATATCATGAAAATTGTGTTTGGAGTGAGATTTCCAGCTTGATCTTAGCATGGCCACATATTAACTGGATATTCTGAGTTAACATACTGTTTGAGTCTAGCTGTTGGGTGTGTGTGTGTGTTTCTTTTTCAGACAGGGTCTCACTATGTAGTAACTCAGGCTGGCTGTGAGCTCACTTGGTAGCCCAGAGTGGTCTAAAACTCACAGTGATCTTCCTGCCTCAGCCTCCTGAGTGCTGGGATTACAGGCATGTGACTCCATGCCCAGCTTGAGTCTAGCTTTGTTTCTTTCTTTTGGTTAAAATTGGAATTATCTCACTTGTCAGATTAGGAATTAAAAGTTTATTGCCCTCAGGAATCGATGAATAACTTCGAGTAGACCCTGAAATATAATTTGTGTGTGTGTGTGTGTGTGTGTGTGTGTGTGTGTGTGTGTGTGTGTGTTACTGGGGACTGAACTTAGAGCACTGACGTATAATTACACCACTTCTCCTCTCTTGCGTCGTAAGAGCTATCAGTAATGGCTAAGGAACCAGGCATGATCTTACAGGAACCTTGCCTCCTTGGAGGGCCTGGACAAGTTGCTGGACTTCTCTGTGCCTCAGTTTCCTTAGCTGTGACATTGGAACAAAAGTAATTTTCATTTCAAAAGATTATTGCAAAACTAAATGGGCTTATTTTTAAAAATTATTTGAATAATGCTTGCAGCTACAAAAGCTTTATCAAATATTATTATGAAATGATTGTTACTATAAGTTTTAGGTGTGATCAGAGATCTTCCAAATGATCTGTGGGCTCCTTGTATTGGTCTTTATTTTCCAGGCCTTAGGGTACCTGGAATACATCCGTTAAGATCACATAATAATTGAATGAATGTATACATGTCAGGAGGGACACAGCGGAGTCCCCTGGGTCCTGGGCTTGAGCTTTAGGGTGAATTCCGCCTCTGTGTCCGACCCCACCCCGTCCCTTGGCCCATCGCAGGGGAGGACCAAAGTAAGTGCAAAATGAGACTGGGGAGATGGCCTCACAGCTGACATCCCAAATAGTCCCCAGGAGGGAGGGGGACGCAGGCTCACTTTGTGCACTCGCTGGCAAAGCGAGCCGTGATTTACCCCAGCACAGGACCACCTGTAAAATGTTCACAGCTAATCCCCCGTGCCTTGCAGGGTGTCACTGAGGAGGAGGGGGGCTGTTTAGGACCTAAGAGCTGGATGCGATTTCCATTCCAGCGGTCGCACATCCGCAGCGACCTGGGGCGACAGCGTCATTCCGTCTTCCCCACGCACAGTCCTCTCTGCATGTGCGTGCGTCTCGATTACAGGCAGTCGAGGTTTGCGGGGTGGCACTGTGCATTTATGAGCCGGAGAAAACATTTACTACTGCTGGTACTTCACCGAAGGGCGAGGGGAGGAGAGTACCGAAAGAGGCAGGTACTACAGGCTCTCCACGAGAGGAAGACGGGCTCCAGGGCGAAATGGGTGTGCAGCTCACAGCCGGAGATTTATGGTGCCAGCTGGAGGCGCACACACCCACCCAGCAGACACACACACCCAGCGCACACACACCTCAGCAGACACACACACCCAGCGCACACCCACCTCAGCAGACACACAGCCAGCACACACCCACCCCAGGAGGTGCACACACCCATAGACACACACACACCTCAGCGGACACACACAGCCAGCGCACACGCACCCCAGCAGGCACATACCCAACCCAAAGCTCACACCCACCAGACACACACACCCAGCACACACAACCCCAGCCCACACACCCACCCCAGCGCACACACCCGCCCCAGCGCGCACACACACACACACCCCAGCACACACCAGTCCAGGAGCTCAGCACTCAGGTCTCCGGGTCTGGTCCTCGGACCTTCTCTCCAGGCGTGCAGTCTGCCTATGCTCCAGTGCCCAGCCTTTGCCCAGTGCACTTCTCTTCCCAGCTCCTGCACGGAATGCTCCCGCAACACCCCCACTGGGATCTGGGCATCGGTGGAGCACAGCTCCTCGCCCCGCACCACACCCCGCACCACGCCCTCTTCCCATCGTCTTCCTCCACGTTCGCAGCGCTTCATTCGCTCAAGCTTCCGTGACGTGTCTCTTCTTCCTGCGTCCCCACGTAAGTCCACGCACACGTCCCGCGGAGTCCCTCGCCTCCCGATGCTGCCCAGTCATCACCTCCATCGTCCTCTCTTACCAGGACGTGCAGCCCCTCCACACTGGCTCCCTAGCAGGGGCCCTTCCCGCGCATCCACTCCAGAGGGTCCTCGGAAGCCGCACTTCAGGTCCTAGCGCGCCACTCTCTGCCCGGAGCTGCTAAGGGCTTCCCATGGTACTCGGAGTAAATTTCCAGCACCTAGTTTTGTGCCACCTCTCTGACTTAACCTCTTGCCGCTCATATCCTACCCTCCATGCTAGTCCACTCTGGTCTGTGTGCGCAGCAAACGCGCTCCCGCTTTGGGCCTTTGCACTCTTTCCTCTGCTTCAAAGAGGCTTCGCAGGCTGGAGAGTGGTCTAGGGGTCTGCCTGGCAAGCGCAAGGACCCGGGTGTGACCCCAGCATGCCAGGTCAGCCCTGGGTTCCCAGGTGTGCTGTGTGGGCCACCGAAACGGGGCGCACTGGGGAGGCTGAGACAGGAGGATCACTATGAGTCTGAGCTGTGTAGCGAGACCCTGTACCGAATTAATTAATTAAATAATTAATTGATTAAAAGAAAGAAGGAAGAAAGGCTTCTCTTAAGGATCCATATAATTTACTGCTTCTTTGCCTTCAGTCTGCTTAATGCACGCGTGCGCGCATGTGTATATGTGTGTGTGTGTGTGTGTGTGTGTCTGTCTGTCTGTCTTCCTAGATATGAAAAGATTTACCAAGAAATGAGAATTCTAGTCATAAGATAAAGATTGAAAAATTATTTTGTGACCAGATTTTGCGTGCTTGTGTCTGGTAATCTGAACAATGGCCTTTTTTTTTTTTTTGTCTTTTTTTTTTTGTCTTTTTGAGACAGGGTCTCACTGTGCAGTTCAGGCTGGCCTTGAGCTCACTTTTGTAGCCCAGGCTGGTCTCGAACCTGTACTGATCCTCCTGCGTCAGCCTCCCGAGTGCTGGGATTACAGGTGTGCGCCACCACGCCCGGCTGAACAACTGCATTGAAGACTGTTATGCAGTGTAAGAACCATTGTGAAAGTCCTGTCATCTTGTTTTTGGAAGCTGAGTTGTTTCTAATGCCTTCTTTTTATTATTACTTTTCATTAAATCTCTTTATAATGAAAAAGGACTGCAAAGAGAAAAAATTTGCTATAACATTAAAATTTCTGGTCACTAAGAGACACTCAAAAAAGCAGTGTTAAGCCATACACTGAAAGAATTCGCAATCTACACTAGAAAGGAGTGCTTTGAATATATAGAAGATATAAATGCCCACGCATGTATACATATACCATGCATGTCCATGTATGTACATATGCATACGTACACACATATGCACAGAAAGCTTTCACCCAGGAGGAAGCAGAAACCACCAACACAGGAAAAGATCTCTTGATTTTAAGAATTCAGATGAAGACAGCAGCATAAACGAAGCCTGTGGAGGGCGGTGGCGGTGGCCCTTGTGCACAGAGGGGTGGGTCGTACCTCACTGCGTGCACCTAGCAGCCCGACTGGCGGTGAGCCCCTAGGCTGGCCGGGACACTCCCAGTGGAAACACTCATGTGTCGGGAGGCTCGGGCTTCAAGGGGCACAGTAGCAACGCCCAGAAGCAGGAATACACAAACAGTGCCGACGCCAGCCATCAGAAAAATGGGTAAACAGCGCCATAGTCACTCAACGCATTATTCTACGGCAGTAAAAGTGAATCCACTAAATCTAAATGCGACAACAGTAGAATTTGCAAAGAATAATTGTTTACTTTTTAAAAATTGACAGAAGACCAAATGAACCATTATGGCATTTTTCAGATACAGCAAAACTAAACAATATGTTGCTTGGAAGTACAGCACATGATATATAAACACGCGAAAGAATGGCGAACAGAACACTCAGAAGAGCGGTGTTTTTCTCCTCAGGCAATTCTCTGGCTGCTCCGGCACTCAGCCTTGACGGTCTCTCGTGGGTGGGAGAGCGCTCGCACTGCTTCTGGCCAATCAACTAAACACGACGGGGCTCATGCCAGGCGGAACCTCTGATATCAGTGTAGCCATCTTCAGAATGCCCGCGCGCTCCCTGCCCTTCCTGCTCCTGGTCCCCTTCAGTCACCACGTCATGCGTCTCGTGATACTCCTGGCGGCATACGAGGCGCCTACGGCGGAATTAGTCATTTTCAGTTTTGCCCACTGGATTCTTCTGTGTGTTTGTGTGCATACAAACAGGAAACTTTCCGTGCCTGCAGGTTGTACATCCACAGGTTCAGCAGCCGTGGCTCAAAAGTATCGGAGGAAAACTCGCATCTAGGCTGGACATATATGATTTTACTGTCCCACACAGATTTCAGGGTAAGAGCTCTATGCACAGCTCATACATGGCGTTAGATACTGTAAATAGTGTAGAGGCGATTTAAAACACAATGAAGGGTATGTACTGACTCTGTGCAAATAATAGACCGCCCGATGCAAGGATCTCAGATCCCAGAGCATGCTGGACTGCATCCCTGGTTGATGCACAGAGCCTTGTGGATACACACGCCTATTTGTGTATAGCTCTGAAGTATGTGTATGTGTACGAAATGTAGATTGTGCATAGAGGAACAGCGTTTTGGATCAAGCGTGCTGTGAAGAAGGATTAGGGCAGAAAGAAGGGGACACAGCCAGTAGACCCAGCATCAGATATAGATTATGAGCTGTGACGAAGTCTAAAGTAGGAAGAGAATTTCACCAGTTCCCAGGAGACTGATGCGGAGCGCTAGGTGTATCACAGCTGCAGCCCGAGTGCAAGGCTCCAAAGAGCTGAGCCCGCGCACATCCTTGTTCTTGTTGACAGGCGCTTTTCCTGCAATCTTATTCCTCTCCTGTTTCTGTGTAGTTGTACCAAACTCCAACAATTTGCATGGAAATTACTTTCACAGCCGCATTTGTCAGTGGCCAGAGTGAGCGTGAAGCTCTCCATGCTCCTCGTGCTGCGGGCTGCACAGGAATTCCTGGCACGGATACGTTGTAGCATCTGGACAAAGCAGGGGGTTAATGTGGTCCAGCCGTGTCAGCTTTTCCTGAGAGCCCGCTTGGGCCCTTTACCAAAGTAGCTCGCAGTCTCCTAGAGAAGACAAGGGAAGGGACTTGTACCACCCGATGTGTTGGGTCAATGACGGAAATAAGTGCTAGCCACAGGCGGTGGGGGCCGGAGCAGGAAGAGGTCCTGTCAGCCTGGGGAAGAGCCACTATGCTGGAGCTGAGTCCTGCAGAATTGGCAGGCAGCCACCAGATTGGTCGAAATAGAGTTTCACAAATATTAAAGGGACACGAACCCTGAGACTTAGGATAGGTGGGTCCAGGCAGGTAAGCTCACGGACACCTGTGGCAGCCACACAGACAGAATCACTGAGACGTGTAGGCAGGCGCACATCTGTGGGCAGAAGCACGCCTGTAGGCAGGTGCACACCTGTAGGCATGTGCACACCTGTAGGCAGAAGCACACCTGTAGGCAGGTGCACACCTGTAGACAGGTGCACACGTGACTTTAGGGGTAGAGGAATAGGAAGCCCAGCAATATGGGAGATAGCAGTGAGGAGCCAGCAGGCCAGCTCTGGAGTGCCTCGCCAACAGAAGAACAGGCCCAGCCACCACACCCAGGGGCCATGGTCAGTTCCATACACAGAAAAGGCCCATGGCAAATTTGCCTGGAGGACACAGCACATTTCTGGAATCTGATATGGCCAATGGACAATGTCTCAGAACTGTGAACACCAGAGCTTTGTTTTTGCTTTTGTTTTTTGTTTTATTACTTTTATTCTCCCTTGTT
This sequence comes from Myocastor coypus, assembly GCA_004027025.1. Lineage (NCBI taxonomy): Eukaryota > Metazoa > Chordata > Mammalia > Rodentia > Myocastoridae > Myocastor > Myocastor coypus. Next base: position 91,582 of record PVJA010001302.1, read on the forward strand.
GGTCTGGTTGGCTTTCTCTTTCCTGTCCGTTTGGAAGTCTTCTTGTTCTGATTTGTATTTTGTGATTATTTTTGTTTTTTAGTTCTTTTTTCTCTCCTCTCTTTCTCCAGTCTGTTTTTCTTTTTTTTTTTTTCTTGTTTCCCTTTTCTTGCTTGCTTTTTTCAGAGTCAAGGTTTCTTACCTTTACTTTTCATTTTCTTCTACTCATCCTCTTTCTTTCCTCAGTTACTTCTTGAGTTTAAAGTTTCAAGTGAGTAAACACGGTCTCTTTCCTTTCTGGTTACTCCCTCACATTCTATTTCCGCCTTTCTCTCCTGTGACCGCCAGTTTCCCAAATCTCAAACCATCATCCTCTGTCCTCCAGCTTTGAGTCTACTATATTTGACCCCACTCATCACTTTATGCTGTTTCTATTTTAACCCCTTGTCTCACCAAAAGGATAAAATATTCCACTAAGGAAAAATCACTGCACACTAGTATAGGTTACATGGTTGATTTTGTTACGTAACTTCATTTATTTACTTTTTAAAAATTTCTCTGTAGTTTATTTTTGAGAAAATTTTAATACAGGATTATTACTACTATTATTAAGATGTCACTAATAAAAGGTCTATTTTTATTTTATTAATTTTAATGAGGTAGAAATAGCAATGAAACAGTTTCAATATAGGCTAGTTAGGGCAGTTACAATAATTAATACATTGCAATTGCATATTGTTGCCTTTGTAGTGATTATCGAGTGTGTTACATGACTTTAGAGTTTGTGTCTATGGTCAGAGGTAGAGGTAGCAGCTAAATGGTTACCATAGTTTTTTTTTTTTTTTTTTGTCTTTTTGAGACAGGGTCTCACTGTGCAGTTCAGGCTGGCCTTCAGCTCCCTTTTGTAGCTCAGGCTGGTCTCGATCTCGCACCGATCCTCCTGCCTCAGCCTCCCGAGTGCTGGGATTATAGACGTGTGCCACCACGCCCAGCTATACCATAGTTTGTTAGTAGTTAAAGTGCACTTGAAACTATTGTTATGATTAGTTGTATTACTTTAGCCGGGATGCGATACATGCCATAATGAGGATTTTTCCCCTGTACTATAATACTGTGATTATTTGTGGTCCTAATCAGCACCACAGCCCAGAACCAAAGGAGTGGGTGTTGAGCCAAAGTAGTAACTTTGCGTCCTTTACATATCTGGGAGATGGGTTCCTGGAAGAGCTCTAAGGAACCACCCACATCTAGAAGACATCCCTGAGAACAGACATCTCCTAGGGCATCCTCAGTACTAGTGATAACGTTGTCTACCAAAGAAAACAGTCACACATCAACATAAAAAATAATAAATAAAGAGGAAATAGAAAACGGTGAGACGCAGAGGCAAAATGCAGCCCCAAACCCCAGCCCACCAAGGAGAAGCCCAGAACACGATGAGATGGACAACACTGACAGTCAAACACTGGAACTTTCTGGAATGATAGCGACAGAAATGGGGGGTAAAAAGTGGAAAAGGCTCTAGAGCAACTCATCTCTCAGGTACGAAAAGGGATGACATGCCAAATTATTAGTGACGACATAGACAACAGGACAGACGAGCTTAGACGCATGATGGAAGCAAAGACTGCCCAACATAGAACAGATCCAAACAGAATCAAGAGATTGGGCCGGCCCAATAGCTCAGCAGATTAAAGCGCCTGCAAGCAGGCAGGGGCTAGGGGTGCGATCCCCAGACCTGCTG
>PVJA010001302.1:93404-131110 GCA_004027025.1 Myocastor coypus
AAAAAAAAAAAAAAAAAAAAAAAAAAAAAAAAAAAAAAAAAAAAAAAAAAAGAAAAGAAAAAAAGAAAGAAAAGAAACCAAAAGAAGAAAGAAAAGAAGAAAAGAAATCCAAGAGATTAAAATTTCCATTGAAAGCATATGAAACAGACTGAACAAAGGAGAGGATAGAATACTTGAAGTCAGCATCACAGCTAGAATAGCAAGATATGCAAAATCAGTCCAACAGTTAAATATGATGAACCACAGAAGAATCATATGATAATGACTGGGCTTGAGGAGAAACCTAGATACAGTGCAAATGCCATAAAAGAAAAAAACTTCACAGAAATAATGGCAGAAATTTCCGGAGCATGGATTAAGAATTTGACATATAAATGAACGAAGGTTATAGAACTCCAAACAGCCATGACCAAAATAAAACTACACCAAGATATATAATAAAGTTTGCATAAATTCAGCGTAAGAACAGAATATTAAAAGCTGTTAGAGAAAACAAAACAAAAAATCCAGATCACCTATAAAGGAAAGCCCATCAAAATTTTAGAAGACTTCCAAACACAAACTCAAGTCGAGAAGAGATAGGAGTGAAGTATTTCAAGTTCTAAAACAAAACGACTTCTAACCCAGATTGGGTTATACCCTGCAAAACTATCATTATTAATGGAGACATGAGATACTTCCATGATAAAGAACAGCTGAAGAAATTTGTAACCAACAAAGTCACCCAACAAAGAATACTGAAAGATATTCTAAGCAGAGATAAATGTCACCACAATTCTGAGAACAACTACAAAACCACCAAGCAGAGCAAGAAATCAAACAGAGAAGAGCAGGGTAACAACAATAGGAAAATATGATGACAAAAATAAGCCGATACATATCACTTATAACTATCTAAGTAAAGATCTCAACACACCAATCACAAGAGAAAGATTGAGAAAATGGATCAAGAAACAAGCTGCAACAATATGCTGTGTACAAAGAAGAAAAACGCACCCATTTAATTCATAAAGGAATTTGTAGACTGAAAGTCAAACAAAGGAAAATAATCTCAGATTTTATTGGAACCTCAGGAAAAAAAAAAAAAAAAAAGGTGTAACTGTTGTCTGCTTGCTGGTAATGTGAACTTCAAACCAAGAATGATCCAAAGAGTTAAAGATGAACACTCTGTACTTATGAGGGGAAAACTTCAAAAGGAAAACGTAACAGTCATAAATATGAATGCATCAAATATAGGTGCACCCAGCTATATTTGACAATTATTAATAGACGTAAAAAAGTAAATAAGCAATAACAAGTGTAAAGAGACCCATATACCCCACTGTCATGGTGATAGATGAACTAAATAAAAAGCCAGCAAAACAATATCAGAACTAAACGCTTTCATGGAGGAGTGAAAAGAGTGCGCTTGGCACAAATCCTGTGGAAACTCTGAAGATCATCAGTACTTTGGCAATCTTTACTCATGGAGGCTGGAAAACAGAAGAAATGGATCCATTCTTAGGTATGTATGAATTAGCAAAGCTTAATTAAGAAGATGCAAAAATTCTAAATAACCCAGTATCACATACTGAGATTGGAAAGGCAATTAAAATTTTACCAAAAAGAAAAGTCCAGTTTTAAATTCTACAAGAAATGTAGGTAAAAGTTGACGCCAAGAAAAAAAAAATTCTGCAAGCCAACCTAACTCATGAACACATATGCAAAACTCCTCAACATACTAGCAAACAGATTGCAACAAATTATCAAGAAGATTATGCATCATGAACAAGTGGGATTTATCCCAGGATTTCAGGGACAGGTCAACGTATACAAATCTACACACATGGCACATCATACCAACAAAGCAAATACAAAACTCGCCTGATCATCTCAACAGACACAGAAAATGCTTTAAAAAAAAACTCTAACACATCCATGATAAAGCGCTACAGAAAATTAGAATAGGTGGATGATCTTTATCTCAATCTACTGAAAGTTATCTATGACAAACTAACAGCCAACATCAGCCAACATAAATGCACAAAAAGTGAAGTTTTCAGTGTATAATCAAGAAAAAGACAGGCATGTCCACTGTCATACATTAACTATATTAATCAATATAGTTTTGAAGACATTAGTCAGTGCAATTAGAGAAGAGAGAAATAAAAGCAATAAAGTAATAAAGGACGTGAATTATCATTATTTGAGGATTACATTATATGCTACATAGAAGACCCCCCAAAACTCCATAAGAAGACATCTAGACTTAATAATCAAATTCAGTGGTACATCTAGATAACAAAGACAACACTCAAAAGTAAACAGTCCTGTACACAATCAATAAACTCACTGAAAGAGAAATTAGGGAAACAACACCTTTCATAATAGCATCCAAAAGAATGAAATACTTAGGAATCAGTAACACAGGAAGTAAAATATCTATACACTGAAAAATTAGTGTTCCGAATAAGGAGATTGAAGAGAATATTAGAAATTGAAAAGATATCCCTTACTTATGGATAGGAAGAGCCAACGTAGTGAAAATGGCCACAGTCCTAAAGCTATTACACAGATTTAATGCAATCCTGATCAAAGTGCCATTAGGATACCTCACATCACTAGAGAAAACAGTCCTAAAATTCATTTGGAAGAGGTAGAGACCTAAAATACCCAAAGCAATACAGGACAGCAAACACAAGGCAGGAGGTATTATAACCCTTGACTTGTAATTGTTCTATGAAGCTGCTGTGATAAAATCGGCGCAGTACTGGCAAAAACAGAGACCTGAGGATCAGCGGAACAGAATAGAAAATAAAAACACAACTACAGACACATTCAACCATCTTGGTTTTGACAAAGATAGCCTCTTTAATAAATAGTGCTGGAAAAACTGGCTCTCTGTATGCCAAGGATCCAAACTAGACCCATATCAGTCACCATGCACTAAACAAAAATCAAAAAGGATCAAAGATCTAAATATTGATAACAAACACTAAATCTCCTGGCAGAGAAAGTAGGTAGAAATCTTGAAGGCAGGGTAGGTAGAAAATTCATGAACAAAACAGACTATAAGGGAAGCACTTCAAAGAATCAACATCTATGGCCTCAACTTATTTTTCAAAAGCTTTTGGACATCAAAAGAAATCAACAATAGAATGAAAACACATTGCACAGACTGGAGAAACAGACGTCTTGAGGTGGTGTGTAGCTGGGCAAATCACCATGGAGGGTGACTTGCTTGCGTCTGTTATAATCGTTGCGACACAAACTCCCAAGACCTAGTAATTCAACTTCTCGCTGAGTACATTACGGAACTACATAAACCAAGGGCATGCAGAGGCATGTGTGGGCTTGCTTCCATTAACCTTATTTGTCATAATGGGAGATTGATTAACACTGCAGGGTCATTTACAGAGGGTTGGCTTCATGCACAATGCTTGCATCTGCTATTGCAAAATGCATTTAAAAATGAGATGTGCAGGACCAGTGAGATAGCTCAGTGGACTAAAGGGCCTGCTCAGGTAAGCTTAGGCAAGTGCAGGGATGGCAGTTCGATCCCAGGCAGCACATGCTGTGCCAGCCCCACCCCCCAGGGTGAGCCTGAGCTGGCCAGAGTCCTGGCATAGTGGAACATGCCTGTAATACCAGCGCTGGAGAGGTTGAAAGAGAAGGACTACGGCGACTCTGACTTGCCTAACGAAGCCCTGTGACAACCAAATACATTTGAATAATAATAATAATAATAATAATAATAATAATAATAATAATAATAGTAATAATATTAATGAAAAATAAAAATAAAGAAAAAAATGACACATGCATCGGGAAAGACCTCAAGAATCAGTGCCAAAGAGAAATTTGAAGTTTAGAATGCCGAACAGAGTATCATATTATTTGTATGAGTGTACTACGCATGTTCAGACCGGGCAGCTTATAAGAATGGCTCAGTGATCATGGACAGATGTGAAACAGGCTGGCACTTTTTCTGTGTCCCTCCCACCACTGCCCCTGCCCCGTGGCAGCTGCACAGACCGTGCCACCTGTGTCTGGATCTTTGGGAAGTTTCCTCTCCCAGGTACTAGAGCCCTCCTGAGACTCTGAGTACAGCATCTGAGAAGTCTGCTGCGGAGGGGTGGTGTTCACACAGAGCAGAGAGCTCCGGTGCTTTGCAGGGGGACGGGCAGGAAAGTCTCCCAGTAAGTAGACTCTGTGTGGTAGCATAGAGGAGAGAGTAGGACTCTGTGCAGGTGTGACAGGCGGCCAGGCGCAGGCTGTCCGTTAAGGCAGGCTGGTAGAGGCCTTCGGGTCCTGACATGTTCCCAGCCTGAGTGATGTACAGCTCATAAATGGTGCCCGCTGACTAGGGGTGACTGGCTGTTAGGAATGAAAGACTAGAACCATGCAATTGGGCAGAGATAAGGACAGAAAATTCCTGCTCAAAGCTTTTGAAAAAAAAAAAAAAAAAAAGAAAGAAATTCAAAGAAGAAATGTTCAATTTGGTGCTAGTGAGTTTTTAACAGCTGGCTTTGCCATTTGCCATTATCAAGAAGTAAATACGCTCAGATTCTGCAGCAGGCAACTGTTCCTGTGCGGTTCCTGTGTACTCGCGACAATTGTTTGAGCTATTTCAAGTATTATGTCTGTATCTAGATGTCCCTCCAAAACTTCAGTCCTTATGCGGAGGGGGGAGGTTCTTTTTTATTTTTGATGCAGGGTCACCCTCCTGTCTCTCCCTCCCCAGTGCTGATATTGCAGGTGCGCACCACCACCCCCCGGTCTCTGGGCTGGCATGCCACACCCAGGGTCCTGGGGCTGGTAAAACATGTCAGGGATTGAACTCAGGTCCTTGCACTTGCCAGGCAGGTGCTTAGACCACTGCGCTATTTCCCCAGCCCAGTGGGAGGTTTTTCTGAGATGACTAGTTCTAGGTTGTGTGATACTGAGATAAAGGATATGTGGTACTAAACCAGTTCACTGGTTGGAGTTAGTGTCATGCTTAATACAACTGAGTGGATTTACTAAAGACAGAAGCTCCCCTCTGGGTGTGGATGGCATTTATCGGTAGGCTCATAGGCTGGCTGAGATAAAAAGGAACGGTGGGGTCGCTCCTTGCTTCCCTGCTTCCCTGCTTCCCGCCTCCTGCCCGCCCTGCCAGGGACTGTGTCTCCTCCTCTGCTGCACCCTCCTGCTTTGAACCCAGCCTACTATGGACCGAAACCTCCACCCACTGTGAGCCAAAAATAAGCCTTCCGTTCTTTCTTCCTTGTGTCTCCTATGCATTTCACGGCTGAGGCCTCTGTGTCTGTGCTTTGCAGATACCCATGCCCCCGGGCCAAAAGTTTCCGTTAACATCCGTAGAAGGGTGTTTCCTTGTGCACCTGGGAGCAAAAGGGGTGGGGATGGTGTATCTCTGCTTCAGGTCCTACTTGGCTGCACTTTCCTGCTTCTGCTCCTTAGAGTGTATGAACTGAGTGTGTGTGTGTGTGTGTGTGTGTGTGTGTGTGTGCGTGTTGAAAATGTGCATGTGCCTATTGGCGGAGCGATCTATCTATTCATCTTTATTCCTGTCTAAAGTCCATATTGCTCCCCACAAATTATCCTGGGTAGTAGAGGTGTAGCTCATAGAGATGTAGATAACAGAGATGTAGCAATCAGCAAGGCACGGCTCTAATGCCTGTGGGGAGGTATCAGCAGGCATGGGAACAGGTTAGTAAAGTGGGTAGATAATTCCATGTCTTGACCGACGTCACAAGCTTTGGTGACAAAACAAAAGACAAAGGGTGACTCAGAGCAGGTGGGGTTTGGGCATAATGATCAGAAAGACCATGTCTTACAGATGCCTTTGAGTGGACGCGCATGCGCTTCCGAAGTTCAGACAGCCATTAAGAGTCTTGTGGTAGAACATTCTGTAGTAACGTTGTTTATATCTCCAGTCTACTATCACGAGCTCTTGGTAGCTGTGGGACTCTTGAACTGTGGCTGGGACAGCCGATAAGTTAAGTCTTTAAGTGTGCTTGATTTACATTTCAGTAATTGTGTGGGGGTAGTGGCTCACATATAGGACAAGCACGTGCCAACATTTATGGGTGACCCTTCTGGTGAAGAGACTCCCAGCCATGCAGAGATCTGGAAGAACACCATTCCATCGTAAGGAAAGCAGAAATGCCAGCTCTCCGAAAAGAAAGGAATTCAGAGTTTTTAGAGAGAGAAGATGACAGCGCTGTGGCCTGTAGAGGTGGCCGAGGAGTGATGGGTGATAAAGAGAAGGACCTAAATTTAGAAGGCGTTTTTATAGTAGAAGCAATGGAGGGACTTACTGGCTGTGACTTACAGGGTGTGCTGCAGGGCGAGTGACGGGAGGAAGAACTTCTGGGCCTTGGATCAGGCTGTGGAGGGGGTGGGGCTCTTTTTCTGAGTGGGGGTGGGGAGAGACCTGACTTGATGCTTCGGGTGGGGCCTGTGCAGTGTGCCGTCCGGAGATGTGCTAGGTGTACTTCTGTGCCTCAACCCTTTCCCTCTTTCTTTCCTTTCCTGCTCTTTATTTCTATTTCTTGCATCCATCAACAATTGTTTACTATGACCTGCTTGGTGACAGGCCCTACTTAAAGTGTCAGGGACACACACATCACTATATGAGAGAGCCAAATTGCTACATTTCTTTAGAGCACACATTTTTTTTTGGAGGGGGGTGCAGAATGATGCCCAAGAAAATAGACATACAAACAAGATCATTTCAGGAAAAACCAAGTACCATGAGGTAAACAGAAAAGGCTGAGGTGAAGGAGCGAGATTTCATGGAAGGTGTGTGGAGTGGTGACTGCTTTCTGAGCAGGTCGTGTTTGGGCTGAGGATGAGTATATGCGCTGCCAGAGCAAGTACAGAGGCTGCGGGTAGGAACAGGAGAACGCGCAGGGCGTGGGAAGTGCAGGGGAGGGTGTGTGTGAGAGAGAGGGGGAGAGAGGAGGGAGAGAGCGACAGAGAGAGAGATGGAGACAGAGAGACAGAAGAAGGGAGGGAGGGAAGGACAGAGTGAGGGAGAGACAAAGAGACAGAGAGAGACACCGAGAGAGAGAGAGAGAGAGAGAGAGAGAGAGAGAGAGAGAGACAGAGGCTCTGTAGGCTTGGGCTGCGTGGACGTCTGATGCTCCGGCCCTCTGCAGCACAGCCCGGATGCACACCTGTGTGTCTGATGCTCCGTCGCTCTGCAGCACAGCCCGGATGCACACCTGTGCGTCTGATGCTCCGTCGCTCTGCGGCACAGCCCGGATGCACACCTGTGCGTCTTTCTCCAGGTGCACACTGATCTCCTTTCCTGTCATTTCTCTCTCTGTTCTATGATCAGATTGATTGCTTTGAAAATCTGTTTAGCGTTTCATGCACCCCAAGCTGTGAACGTGAGGTCTAAATACAGCCACTGTAGGACGCACTAATTAATTTATGATTGTGCATTGCATTGTTGAAGCTAGAACTCTTGACGGAGGGATGCAACTTGCTGGAAAGTGCGTGCTGGGGCACTTTGCAGAAGAGGCTGGCCTGCTGTCTGAGCCACATGGTGGTGGCAGTGGGACCTGCTCGCTACGTTCACCCAGCAACGAGTGTAATGTCATGCAATGCTAGGTGTCAACTGCATCCAACTCCGGAGAGGGAACACATTCCATCAGGCCGTGTTCGCACTGCCCTGCATATGGACGGCTGCTTCTCTCCTGGCTCGCTTTCTTTGCAAGTTTCCACAGCCAGGCATGGCGATTTGACTAAGAAAACCTCAAGCGCTTTCCTCTGATCTTTCTGAATGGCCATGTTCCTTAGACCCCGTGGAAGGAACACGTGCAGATCACTGGCGAGCGCCGAGCTCATCTTAAGGGTCTACCTGAGGTGAACACTAAAGCCCTTCGCTCTGAGCCCTGATCCCGAGGTGGGGGTTCTCTGGACCTGCGCCAGGAAGGACTGGCTTTGTAGGTGACAAAGCCAGGAGTCAGTGCTGGGCTGAGCTGTTGGTTTCTTTCAGGTGTCCGGTGAAGGGTATCGTGAATCTCATGAAACGAGCTCAGAGTGCGGTCTTGGTTGGGATTCTCCACTTCTTTGGTAAGGAAACTGAGGTGTTAGCTGGTTACGTAGGTTTTCCTAAGTCCTTTCCCTGGCAGAGCCAGCATCTGAGGCAGCTGCAGCGGCTGAGAGTCGCTTACCTAAGGAGGGGCAAGGCAGTTGCTGGGTCGTTGTCCTTTTCTGCTGCCTCCTTCTCTTCCCCTCCTCTTCTTTCCCCTTTTCTGCCTCTCCTTTCTCCTTGTCCCCCTCTCGTCCTTCTTTCCTCCTCCTCCTCTTTTTAATTTTCTTCCTCGTCCTTCTGCTCCTCTTTCTCATTCACCTTCGCTTCTCTGTCTTCCTCCTTACCAGAGACTGGACCCAAGGCCATGCTCATGCTGGGCAAGCTGTCCACCAGTAAGCTGCACCCCCAGGTCCTCACAGGGGCCGTTCTGGGCTGGCCAACAGCAAAGCCTCCGCGGACGGAGGTAGAAACCACCCTGGCTCAGTTATTACATATGGTGCGCATGTGTTCGGTAGCCATACTTACTCCACAAGTATGTATATTAACGTAATCATCACCAATAAAAAAGAAGCCATGGTGCCGTTCTGAAAGGCAGTCGGGACAAAGCAAACAGCCATCTTAGGAAAGCCAAGAGTTGAGTAAAGGCCCACTGAAGTAATGGCTGCCTTTACTAGGAATGGCACTTACACTAGTCCAAGGCCAGGAGGTGTGACCACCCTTATTTGATGTTATCAGTGACCGATACACAGCAAGTGATTCAGGGCCTAGATCACCAGCAGGATGCAGGTGAGAAGAAAGGAGGCCGGAGGCATCCCTGAAGCAGTAACGGGTTGACGTGTGCTTGGGAGTGAAGTGCGGGGGTGGGGAAACTCAGGCACCATTGGCTATGCTGTAACCATCGAGTAAGCTTTGCGCCTGTCCTTTGAGGGGTTCAATACAAAGCCAGAAAATACAGTGAGGTCGCTACTAGAGGGTGGTGTGTGACTTCTGGAGAGGGCTTCTCTGTGGTCAGAGAGGGGCATGCCAGGGGAGATCTGTAGTCAGGGGAAACGTTCCTTAACCTTGTTCTCTCAAAACTGAAAGAGTTGGGCTGGCGAGATAGCCCAGTGGTCTAAGTGCCTGCCTGGCAAGTGCAAAGACACAGCTTTGATCCCCAGTACCACATACTGTGGCAGCCTCGTGCTGTGCCAGCCCCGGAAACCAGGCATGGTGGTGCACGCCTGTAATCCCAGCACTGGAGAGGCTGAGTTAAGAGGATCACTATGAGTCTGAGCTGCAGAGTGAGACAGCACTAATAATAAGACTAAAACAGGAGGGGCGGGACAACTTGCCTTGAAACTTCCGTAGGACAGTTTAATCCCAGAAGGCAGAGTCAAAGGGAGAGTTATGAGCACGAGGATCGGGCGGAAGCTGAAATTGTAGGCTGGCCATGATGTAGGTTTGACGTTCTTGCGCTCCCATTTGTGGGCTTGAGAATTGCTGCAAAAGATCTCCAACTCCCTCTCGATACCCAACACTGGAGTATAAATAACATCAGCATAAACTCCCGCACAAACACAGAGGAAGAGGGGAGAGGTGGCCGCCTTTAAAACCTATAGGTCCAATGGTGACTGTGACATAAACGTATTTTAAAAGACTGCTGGGCTCAGAGTTGCTTTCTGTCCATATGTGCTTCTGAAACCAAATGCTACAGGAAAGTCTGTTTCTGTGGTGGGCGGCCTGTTGACATTCTATAGGTGATCACACAGGGAAAGGGCAGGGACGACGGGAAAACAATTGTTGTCTCAGTGTGCCTTGGGGTGGGGTCAGCACGGCAGGCCCAGGGATCGAGCCCATAGCCCCTGCGCCTGCTTGCAGGCACTTTAATCCTGGAATGATTCAGTTTTTAAAGCAATTTATGTGATTTCACTTTATAGATAAGGAAATCAAATCAGGCACAGACAAGTTAGGAAGCTGGTCCCAAGTCCCACTTGTAGCTAAAGGTGGAACCCGCCCTAAGGTCCGGGCAGTTTTGTTAGGCCAGTGGTTCTCCCCTGGTGGTAGTCTGGACTGCTGAGGGACCTCTTGGACTATGCATGAGTGCTTGTGGTTCTCGTGACTGGAGGGTGCTACGGCAGCTGGAGAGTAGAGACGGGTGCTGCTCAGTGCACAGCCTGAGGGGCAGTCCCCATAGTGAAGAGTCCTCTGCCCTGAGCATTGACAGTGTCGCTTAGGACACCTGGGTTAAGCCAAAATAGCCGTGACATGCAGTCTTTTCCATGGCTTTGCTGAGGACATTCCACCATCTTTTCTTCTGCCTGGAAGTGGAGGAAACTTCAGACCTCCCCTGGAGATAAAAATCAGAGAGACCCAAGAAACAAAGAATGGGTATCTTTGCAGGGTGATGGCGACCCGTGGTGGCGTGGAGGGACAGAGGTAGGGTAGGAGGGCTTGCTGTTCCTTCCAGAAGAGTCTCTGGCGCAGAAGCAAGGCCAGAATAATTATTAACAGGTCAACAGCATCCGTAAGTGTACGCATATTGTGCAGCCACGTTCTGTCCTTCCCAAATCCCCTCCCTCCCATCCCCTGAGGCCCTCAAGCCTAGCAAATGGAACCAACAAAATGGCTCCATTCTCTGTGATGCCAACCGAGGCTGGGTTGCCAGACATTGAGGCCTCTGCTCCTGCCAAGATCCTTGACCAGTCAATTCTAGGGACCAGACCCTCATTTCTCCATGAAGGTGCTGTCTGATCCGCTCTTTCAGATGTGCCTGAACTTCAGACTTCTTGTGTCACAGTAAATAATGTGGTAATGCGTAACCTTGCTGGGCTCTGCACCTCAGCGGTCCAGCTGTGAGACCTTAACGGAGCCAGTCGACTTCTCTGTGTCTCAGCTGGTGAACACCGTGGAGAATGATAATGGTTAAGTATCTTGTGTGCGTGTGTGTGGTTCTGGGAATCGAACTCAGCACCCCGTGCTTGCTGCACAGGCGGGGTCTGTGCCATGGAGCTAAATCCCCAGCGCTACTCTCTACACTCTCAGCCTGCTCCAGTTGGCTTAACCCGTGACCAGCTCAGGGACGTCTGTAATGAAGATTATCATAAAGCTAATCGAAAAGTCTTGGGGCTTACTTGACATAAGCCTAAAGTCAACAAAAGCGCCTGCGAGCCCTGGGCTCGCCGCGTTCCTCCACCGCACGGCCCTGCGTCCGACCATCAGCCGGGGCGGCCTTCCTCGCTCCCCTTTGCGGATCTGCTCCCTCTGCACCGTCCTCCTCCTCATCTGCACACCCCAGCTGCCTGCCGTCTTCTGCGTTCTTCTCACATCCTGTCTCAGTTTTTCTTCCGTGCGCCTTTGTCGCTCCTTTCCGCTCCTACTTCTCTTTCTCCTCCTCCATGCAGTCCTGAGGATCGAAGCCAGGGCATTGGCACCGAAGTACTTCCACAGCTGTTTTCAAATGTTTATTGAAAAAGTCCCCAAACTGTCTGGCTGAGCTACAACTTCACATCTTCCTGCCTCGGGCTCCCGGGGTGGTGGTATTAGAAGCGCGCGTCCTCACACCTCACCCCTTTGTCGTCTCCTTCATTCTTGGTTTGTCCCCTCACCCCTGCTTGTTTCTCCTCTGTCCCATGCCTTTCTGATCACAACACACACACACACACTTTTACATGTATGGCAGTGTAGCCAGAATGGAGGAGATATGACTCTATTTGCAAAGAGACTTCTGTCCACAACAAGAGATGTCTGGTGGGGCCTCGGGCTACTTTAGGAAATGTTGAATTCCTGCCTTCTTTTCCAAGTACTTCTTAGTGGCTGAAGGGCAGAGGCCATACATAATGCACCATTAACACATACCTAACATCTGGTGAATAATAAGCACCAATAAATATTCAGTGGGATTAATGAGGGAATCACTATTAACCTAGCCCTTTCACTGTACAGGAAATGGAAATCCGGGGAGGCAGCAAACCTGTTCTACACTCATTCAGCAAGTTCGTTATGAAGCCAGAACTGTAAATCGCCACTCTTTCCTTGGCTTCAATCTGGCTGATCGCCGTGTGGCCAGAGGGCTGGCTTTTCTTGCGAATCTATACAGAAATGTTGCTACAAATGGTTTGACTTCTCTGGCTTTAGGCAGTGAGGATTCAGCCTTGGGAGATAGCTCGGTGGTCTAAGCGCCTGTCTAGCAAGCGCATGCATCTGGGTTCAGTCCGCAGTACTGCATGCCACACTGGCCCCCGAACTCTGGGCACCAGGCTGGTTAGCGAGTCTGAGCTGCACAGTGAGATCTTGTGCCGAATACATAAATAAATAAAATATTTTTTCTTAAAAGTGCAGATGCAGGAGGTTGGGTTTGAAAAATACAGTGAGTTTCCTGAGGTAACTAGATATCTTGGTTCCTTTTCTCTTAGTGCTGAGACAAAATACCCAACACCCCCAATTAAGGAAAGAAAGGGTTTTGTAGCTCACAGTGGAGGTTTCAGTCCGTACTTGGCTGGCTCCAAGGCAGAGCGGCACAGGGTGGAGGGCCAGCGGTTCAAGGTGGCAGAGGACAGCAAAAGAGCAAGAGCCACAGAGGGCGGAAAGCCTCTTCCTCGCTTATATCGTGTCCCGTCCATGTGCCCACAGCTGGACAGCTCCATGCCCACAAGGCAAGGGCCCTGGCCTCCTCCTGAGTCACTGAGTGGACCTTTTACACATCTCAAGGTGACCCAGTGAGCAGCGTCCTAGGGTGGGAAGGGCCATCTGAGGATACACAACTGCTGAGTTACTTGGTGAGGCTTCTACACTGCCCCAGCTGGCACGGAGCACCGACTGTAGTGCTGGACCAGGCAAGCTCCTGGCGATGGGGGCTTGGGTGCGGCATCTTTGTTCTGGGACTGCGCTTCCACTTCTCAGTCAAGGGCTGACTGAGACGCAGGGTGTGTGAGCTTTATAGCCAGCGCACCACGTGCAGTCAGACGCCCGTGTGTGGCAAGAGGCAGGTGCGTAGCCCAATTCCTGCGTGAGTTTCTGTCTTCAGCGAGGAAAAGCCCCAGCCCCTGCCCTTGCTCTCCCTCTCCTCTCCTGAGTTACAGTTCATCAGCAAGGCTTAGAAAATATTGCGAGTTTATGCACCATTTACTCCACGGGACAATGCATCTGGGACTCCTTGAAGGGCCTGGATACCTCTCATTCTGGCAGGCCCGAGCTCTGGCGCTGACCCTTCTGGCAAGAATGGGCACTCACGTCGCGCATCATCGACTCCCGGCTCCCCCGGCGTTGGTGATCACGTCCGTGGGCCTCTCCTGGGGAGGCTCCAGAGGGAGCGCTTGCCAATTGAGCGATGTAGCCGGATCTGGCAGGAATTGCTGGGGCTGTCGCTCCGAGTTCTGCAGCTCGCGGTGGTCAGTGTGTGACACCCACCCTCACAGAATGAGTTTCCTTGTGATTGGTGCCTTTGTCACCTCAAAGCAGTGTGACCTTGATCCAGACCTGTGACCTTGCTGAAGGTCTACGCTTTAGTTCAGTAGTTCAGGCAGCAACCAAAAGCCTGGGCTTTGGTAGAAGGCTGAGCCAGGGTGGAATACTGGCTCCACCTTTCCTGTTCTGGGGCAAACAGTCCTACTGGGCTTCAGTTGCCTAATCTCAAAAATGGAGACAATAGCACTTTCTTAAGAGAGTTGTGTTGGTCCTTAACTGCTACCAAAGTAAGAATCTGTCACAGGTGAGGCACTTTCCAGATAGGAAGCTCATGGAAGCCCTGGGAGAAGCGTGGTCATTTGTGGGCTGCTTGCTCGTCAAAGTCGCTTCTGGACTTAAGAGGAGTTACATCCCTAGGGATGCTGGGACTTCCAACTTAGGTTCCATTGGAAATTGGCAAGCTCAGGGTTGGGAAATGAATTTAATTCGCTGAAGATTCTGAGCACTATCCTTCGGCAGCTCTGTGTGCTGTGGAGTATTGACTGCGTCTCGTCGTGACCACTCGCTGGCTGCTGCCCAGCGGTGGAAACCAGAGGCAGGTAGGGGGTGGTGAGCAGCTGTGGGTCCAGCTACTTAGGACGCTGTGATAGGGGTCACTTGAGCCCAGAAGTCTGAGAGGGGGTGGGGGAGGGGGAGAGAGAGCCGAGGAGGAGAGAAGAAGGGAGGGGAGGGAGGGGAGGAGAAGTCAAGCAAAGAGGAGAGGAGGAGAGGGGGATAGAGGGGGGAGAGAGAGGGAGGGAGAAGAGAGGGAGGGAGAAGAGAGGGATAGAGGAAGAGGAGGCAGAGGGAGAGAGAGGGAAGAAAGGAGAGGAGCAGGGAGGGAGAAGGAGGGAGCGAGGGAGAGGGGAGAGAGAGGAGGGAGGGGGATGGGAGAGGGAAGGGGAGGGGTAGAGGAGGAGGGAGGGGCAGAGGAGAAGGGTGGGACGGAGGGAAAGAGAAAGGCAGGAGAGCAGAACGAGCGAGCGAGCGAGCGAGCGAGCGAATTGCGGCTCACTTGTCACCAGCCCAGGAGAAGACCCAAACTGGAACCTCGAAGCGCGGCTTTTAACACATGCGCATCACTTCCGCAGTATAGCCGCGCTGACGCGTTCGAAGTTGCAGCACCATAAGTAGGTGACCACCTGCGTTAGGATTAAGCACTTCGCACCAGCTCACAGCTACGAAGTGGACACAAACTACGTAGAGTAGCTCTGGGGTCTGGGCTCTTAACAGCCAGGCTGGAGGGTGGGACCTCTGAACTTGCTTGCGGAAGTCTGTCCGGCCTGTCCACCTGGCAAGAGCACAGGTGAGGGCGTTGACGCCAAGCTGCGTGGCAGCTGCTGGTCGGTTTCCTAGGAAGCCCCCCCGCTGCCCTCGACCTGCCCGGGGTGGGGGCTGGGCCCAGCCACGAGCCCACAGCAGCCCCAATGGGTGGAGGCGGGTAGGGGCCACGCAGCATCTCCTAAACATTCAGGGCCGCGAAGGCAGCTGTGTGGGCCTGCGGAAGGCCTCGCGCTTCAGGACTGTGTTGGCTCCAATGTCCCGGCTGCTCGGCGCAGCCGCGATGCTGCCTGCGAGCTGTTCCAAGCCCAGCTGCAGCGCTTTCGCACCATATGGCCCACCGAAAGCGCGTGTTCTTTCTAAGACACACAAGCCCCGTGCATGGAATGCCTGAGCGCAGCCCGGCCCTCCTGTCTGCCGCGAGTCCTTTGCTTCCAGGGACCGTGCGCTCCTGTGTGTGCTGTTCATTAAATCCTCCAGTAGCCATGAATGGTTCCGCCAGACACGGAGCACCAGATGCCGTGTCAGCCGCTGGGAACCCAGAGGTGAATAAAACATTACCTGTGGTCTCGAGAATTGTCCTCTTGATACAGGGCCGGGGAGCTAATCATGTATTATGGCATTATTCCGTGCATGCTATTTTATGTCACTGTTATTTTTATTGCAGCGCTAGAAAATGAAGTTAGGGCCTTCTGTGTGCAAGGCCAGCTACCCCGAGCTCCAGCCAGCTCGCACTCCAGGGCTGCTATAAGTTCCATGATGCAAGCATTTCTCAAGGATCTGGGGAGTAAAATGAGGTACTGCGGGCTGAGGTGTGGTGCCATGATAGGACCTCGCCTAGCATGAGTGAGGCTCAGAGATCCTTGAATTCAGCCACACGTGCACGCACGCGCACGTGCGCGCGCGCACACACACACACACACACACAGGAGTGAATGAAAGTCTTTCTCAATAGATTAGGAAACTGATGTTTTCACACCCGCATCCCAATGAGAACTTCCCATGCAAGTCGAGGGCAGCCGGCATCCTCCACCAGCAAAGGCAAAGAGGGGCAGAGACTGTTCCCTCGCTTCCGGCTGGGTGATTTTGGGGCACACAGCACAGGGGTGCTCACAGGGTCAGTCAGCACCTCTCCTGGAGAAGGCAACAGCCTTTATGCTATCAGCCAAATCAGGCATGGCACCTTGTCCCCCAGAGCTGCTGGTGTCGTGAACACCCCCGCCATATGGCCCGTAGCTCAGGCAGACAAGATAGTCTGGGCCTCATCCATGATGGCGCCTTCATATACCCTCACCCCACTCAACAGCAAGGACTGCGGTCGCACTGTGAGCCCTTCTGGCCTTGTCCTCTGCCACCACAGCCAGAGGCCACCATGTCTACCCTGTGGGCCCTGGGCTAGTCTCTTAGCAGGCTCCTTCCTTCTAATTTTGCAGCGTTCCTCTCTGCCCTCTGCAGAGCAGGAGGGAAACACACATTTCATGTCGGTCACGGCACGTTGTCCTGTCCCGTATTCATCAATGGGTTCTCATCACGTATTAAAGACCCCCCAGCTCCTTCCTGTGGCTGCTAGGGTTCCCCGCGGTCTATTTTCTGTGCTGACCTTGGTTTCCAGCTGCCTTGCCTTTGTCTCCCCCTTTCCAGCATTCTGTGCCTTTTTTCGTATTCCTCAAACACACTGCAATGTGAGAACCTGGGTTTCTGAAATGTCAGATTGTGTTGAGAGGAACATAAGGAAATCCTAGAGAGAGAAGAGACTTGTGGGGCGAAAGCCTTCTGAGAGGCTGGAAGGGGTGAGGTGAAGCCCTGCCAGGGAGCTTGGGCACAGGCCGCAGGAGGGACTTCTCTAATCCCCCAGGAAGGAGGAGGCCAGGGTGGTGTAGAGGTAGGCACTGCGAAGCAGGCCGCAGTGAGGAGACACAGAAGGCATAAGGGATGAGGGACACAACCTTGCTGCAGGGTGAACCTAGGACAGGGGATTAATGCCTGATAATTCATTCATCCATTTACTCAACAGATATTTATCGATCTGCTATTTGACAGGAACTCGTGCTAAGTGCCAGTGTTGGTGGTGAAGTTGTTTGCTTAGCCATTCAACTTAGAAGCAAAAAGACACATCCACTGGTTCACTGAGGCCTTGGGAGGTCTCTCTAGGGTCTGTGTCTGGTTTCTAAGACCAGAATAACAATGCTAGCTCCTCTGCTGATTAAAAAAAATTAAATACAGGGTGCTAGAAAAAAGTTTTACATTTATCAAAAGCAGTAATGAGGTGGTATCTCTATGGAGGGAGGGACCATGACAAATTTTGTTAGCTAGTAAGTTGCTGGCAAGTGATTCCTTATTGAATGAATGAATGAATGAATGAATGAATGGTTCAATAAATGGTGAATAAAACAATTTAAAGAAGAAGGTTTTAGTACTTCATAGGTTTTGTGAAGCTACTGGAAATATTTGTACTGACGAACTAACCTGAGTAATACATACCACAGTGGATGAATCTTGCTTTAGCTAAATCATTGGCGCTCCAGCTGTGGGAACTCTCTGAAGTTACAGAATCTGCATTCATCTGAAACACATCGCCCCGAGCCACTAGGGCTCCTATCTCTGCTCTGTTCCCTCTGGTCCTCCTACCCTTCTTCTGACGAGAGGCACCAAGCCTGACACATATTCTTTTGTGGACAACTGGCTCATAGGACAGATGCCACTGCATCCCAGAGACTGCAGCTAAAAGATTTGGGATTCGGGGAGCTCTTGACACATTGGCAGTTAGCTGCAGCAGCGGAGATGCAGTGGAATAGGCTCCAGGGGACCCAAACCCTGTGGTCTAACATGCGAACAGCCACGAATGGATAGGGGGAAAAGCCACCCAGCTGTTCCCCTGCACAAGAAAAGGCCACAGCCCACCGCAGCGGTGCACAGCTGCAACCCCAGTGCTCTGGGCAGCTGAGATGGCAGATGAGACTGGGCATGGTGGTGCGCAGCTGTAATCCCAGTGCTTGGGAGGCTGAAGACAGGAGGATCACTACGAGTCCAATCCGTGGTGTGAGACCCTGTAGACCATGTAGTAAAGACATGCAAAAATAAAAACATAAAAAGGGGCTGGGGATGTAGCTTATGGCAAAGACCTTAGGATCCAATACTGTCAAAAATGAAGGCATAAAATAAACACCTAAAGTATATATCTCAGGGACCAAAGCCTGGGAAAGGCTGTGTAAAATTACCTATTTTCAGGTGATCTTTTTTTTGCATGAATATTTAAGGGATTTATAATAGAAGAGTTTCCATAATAAAATAAGGGAGTAGGGATTGGGGAGATAGCTCGGTGATCTAAGTGCCTACCTAGTAAGCACAAGAATCTGGGTTCAATCCCCAGTACTGCATGCTGTGCTGGCCCCACCGCACTGTCCACTGAAATGGTATGGTGGCGTCCACCTGTAATCCCCCTGCCAGGGAGGCTGAGACAGGAGGATCACTACAAGTCCAAGCTATGTGCTGAGGCCCTATACCAAATAAGTAAGGAAATAAAACATTAAAAAAAAGAATAAGGGCATAAAGTCTTTAATAGAAGCAGCAGTCAGGAATAAGCTGGCAGTTTTCTAGTTGATTACTAGCCTCTACGTCAGAAAATACTATTGGTACCATGCATCAGAGTCAGAACTTATTTTTCTACACCAGTCCTTTAGTTCGGCCTTTCCATTTGGTCAAAAATTAAAAGAAAAAAAAAAAAAAAAAAAAAAAAAAAAAAAAAAAAAAAGAAAATATTAGTCCTTCTCTAAAAATTCTCAAAGACAGCTGGTTTATGTTAAAAACAATTTGGGCATGAATTGGGTGCTAGTCAAAGCGATTTATATGCATGATCACATTTAATCTTCATTACAATCCTGTGTGAGATGGACTCCTATTAGCCTTAGCTCTTAGAGGAGAAAAGAAAGCTCAAAAATTGCTAAGTAAGTTCACTGAGGTTCCATGTGTAATCAGAATTTTTTTTTTTTTTTTTTTTTTGCAGTGCCTTTGCGTCGTGCTACATCTCTAGCCATGCTTTTATTTAGTTATTTAGCTTTGAGAGGGTCGTGCTGATCCACTCCGTTGACCAGGCTGGGCTCACACTTGAAACTCTTCATCTCTGCCTCCCACAGTGTGGAGATTACAACGGGCCTGGCTATAGCCAGAACTCTGAACTCTGATTTCCAAAGCCTCTGTTTCTTCATCCCCACCCCACCCCAACTGAGGTAGTTAAGTCTGATGAGCACCGAGTCAGCACACAAGCATAAAGGTGACCAAAACCCCTTGGACACTATGTCATTCCATGACAAGCATGGCCACTTCTGACCAGGGGTATGGCTTTGGTCTGAAAGCTCCACATTCCCAAACCATTGCACCCCAATGAGGTCTAGCTCTCTGTGAATTTCTTTACCAGACAAATTCTTCTTGCTTAATACAAGTGCTTGCTGCTTTCTGTGAAAGCTCAAAACCCAACAGCAATTAATTATTGACAGAGCATGTGAATTAGAGATAAAAGAAAACTCATTCTTCCTCCACACCAGCGATAGTAAATAAATTTAATTATGGTAGGAGAAGCTAAGGGATCTTTGTCCATATTAAGTTTTATTAGGCGAGACGTTTAAAAGCATGTCATCGTAACAAAGAGGTCTTGTGTAATCCTAAATGTACCTCTTCCATGCAAGGCTTGGAAGTGAATAGACTTGATGGCGAGCCTGTTGGCAGATGGCCCCCTTTACGGACAGGTATTGAACAGATTTACTATCAGTGAGTGGGGTCTGCATGTGTACTGGACAAGCTGACTGCATAATAGGCATCTCAGTCTCCTTTTTCCCTAAGGGCTCACTGCATTGGGGTGAGGGGGGCAAGCAACGGCATCCAGCCCCTTCAGCGTGTCCCAAATAAGAAGAGCCATCCTGAAGGCAAACACAGGCGGAACACTGGGCTCTAAGTAGCACTGTTGTTAAGGGAACCAAGAAGCGTGGGCTCCGGTGTGGAGTCTGTGTGCATCGGCCTCCTGCTCCTTTAACAAACATCTGTGATAATCATCTGAATCAGGACAGTTTCTGTGGGCTCACGATTTCCAAGGCCTCAGTTGATTGGCTCCATGGCCTTTTGGCCTACAATGGTACCGTAGTGCGAGCACTGGTGGCCAGAATATGAAAGCAAGAAAATGGTAAAGAAAAGACTGGGGTCCCTGAGCGCCCTTCAGAGGCCTCTTTGGCCTCCATTCCAACCACAAGGCACTCTCTCTTGAATGTCCTACCACCTCTCAATGTGACAAAGGCTGGGTCTAAGCCCACAACACAGAAGACTTGGGGGCAAGTTTCAAATTGAAAGTACAGCAGGACCTTGCCTGGGGCTTGCTAGGCAACCTCGAAACCAAAGGCGAACACCAATTTCACACAGCGAAGCAGCCCTAAGTGGGGTGCTTTGCCTCTGCCTGCCACTATATTCTCAACCAAACTTGAGCTAAGTCTTAGGAGTTCACAAATGAGGATACAGTGCTTGGTGATGTGACGGCATTTGTAGGTTGTGTGACGTGTCTAATATCTGAATCTATTCCCTATCCCTGGCTTCTGTCTCCTCATAATTATATTGCACGCTGTATCTTAGTGCCAAATCTGGGACCAGAGAACCCCCTCTTCAGTGGCCAAGTCATGAATATGTATCAGGTTGTGCAGGCCAGAGTCTCCCACTTGCCACAATGCAAAAGCAGCCATGGGCAAGATGTAAATTGTGTGGCTGTATCCCAGGTAGTATTTCCTTGTGAACCTCAAAATGTAAATTCTATATATATATAATGTTCACGGATCAGTCAGTGCTACTATTATCATGGCTTTCCCTAACCATTAAAGATTACAAATCCTTCTTAACTGCGAATCATACAAAAACGGGAGGCCGGTACAGGTGCGCCAGCCCTAGACACCATAATCCTCGATGTGTTGTGGTGCTCCAACATTTTCTGAAAGCCACTAGGACACTAACAAGATCCTTCATTTGTTAAGCACTTGCTCCTGCCAGGTTCTATACTAAATGCTCTTTAAATATTATCTCCCTTAATCCTTACACTACAGTGTGAAGTCAGGGCTGTCGTAAACTCCATCTCACAGATTATGAAACCCGTGTGTGGAGAAGTTAATGGCAGATCCAGGTTCGACATGATTATGAGGGCTAGAAAAGCTACTTAACCTGAGGGCTACACGGTTCCCAAGGAAGACTGCACAGCCTTCTGCCAGCTTTTCTAGTAATTCCCCAGTTGGGGCTACAGTGGGAGCACACAGTTAAATGAAATCCTGTTTATAATCTTTAGTCTGTGACTTTCCTTGGGTTGCTTAGACCACGCACTTGGTGCAAAGACACTGAAGCACTGCCGCGTAGGAATAACTCTCCTCTCTCCTCTCACTCCCTCTTCCAGAAATGTGATGCCCAAGACTCTGGATGGGCAGATCACCATGGAGAAAACCCCAAGTTACTTCGTGACCAATGAGGCTCCCAAGCGCATCCATGCCATGGCCAAGGACATCAAGCTGATCGTGGTGGTGAGGAACCCGGTGACCAGGGCCATTTCTGACTATACACAAACGCTGTCCAAGAAACCCGAGATCCCCACCTTTGAGGTGCTGGCCTTCAAAAACCGGACTCTGGGGTTGATTGACGCATCGTGGAGTGCTATCCGGATTGGGATCTACGCCCTGCACTTGGAGAACTGGCTCCAGTACTTCCCCCTCTCCCAGATCCTCTTCGTCAGCGGCGAGCGACTCATTGTGGACCCTGCTGGGGAAATGGCCAAAGTACAAGATTTTCTGGGCCTCAAGCGCATTGTGACTGAGAAGCATTTCTATTTCAACAAAACCAAGGGATTCCCGTGCCTCAAGAAGCCGGAAGACAGCAGTGCCCCGCGATGCCTGGGCAAGAGCAAAGGTCGGACTCATCCTCGCATCGACCCGGACGTCATCCACAGACTTCGGAAATTCTACAAGCCCTTCAACATGATGTTTTACCAAATGACGGGACAAGATTTCCAGTGGGAACAGGAAGAGGGTGACAAATGAGGCTAGAGCTGTGGCGGGAAAGCTAGCGAATACCACGAGGTTCTTTACCCGAGACCTGAATCCCCCAGGTTCTAGGAGGGCCAAGTAGATCTCTTTTGTACGGTCAGGATGGTCTCTAACACTCTTGGCTTGGGCAAAAGGGTGGACCCCACAACATCCCCAGGGAGGAACCGGGCTTGATGTGTCTGGTTGACCAGATGGCCACAGCACACACCATGAATCCTACTAGTCAGTGGAACATGAAACCAGTATAGACACCTGTCAATGTCAGAGACAGCAAGAGCGTAAATGTCTGTTTAAGTGGCAAAAAAGAAAGACCTGCCAGGGAGAGAGCCCAGTGGCATAAACACCTGCCTGGCAAATGTAAAGTCCCGAGTTCAATCCCCAGTACCAAAAGAACCCAAAAGACCCACTTTATAGTGGCTCCTATGTTGGTGGGGAACTTAGGTTCTACACCTCTGTCTCTCTTTGGCACCTGATGTCTAGGTTTCTGCTTTGGCTCATTCCAGAATGCTCTTCTTGGCTGAGTGCTCCAGGACTCTTAGGGAGCAAGGCCTTCCCTCTAAGGCATTTCTAGCCTTTCGTCAAAGGCCTCGTCCCACGACCCCTGACTCCCTCCCCACTCTGTGAAGGTCGAGGCATGCACCTATGTTTCTCACCACAACGATAGCCAGCCGACACCCCTGGAAGCCGTCTTCCCAAGAACCCACTAAGGGCGCTCATTTCCTGAGTAGCCTAGACTTAAGGAAAAGCTCTGCGTCTCTTAGAATCAGGGCCACAGGGCTGTTCTAAGAGCGGGATAATTACAACCCAGCCCAAAGCCCTGAGATCAGTGGAGATAAATGGCCAGATAGAGGGAGGAGATAACTTGGGTCCTCTGGGGGGGAAGGCTCCTTTCCCAAAGACATGCTCCCCCAGGCACCATGGTCCCAAGGCATGCTTTTGGGATAGACTCTGTCCCCTAGAGTCGCCAAAGAGGCAAAGACCCCTAAGTTGGTGTGTTTGTTGTTGTGAATCATCCCCCGTGAAGCAGTGGGCAGGAAGCCCCCTCCCTCTGTTGGTCTTACCACGGCTGTTCAGGGTCACCTCATGGTTCATTTTCTCTTAGCGACGGTATCTAATGGGACAGCGGCACGAGGGCTGATTCCACGTGTCAGATTCAGTTGGGGGGAGGGTGGGAGAGGTCGAGGGCTGTCTCCAGACACCCCTATCAAGGGCTGCCAACGAACGCGTCCCTTCCCATTAGCTTGATTCAATTAAAACACAGCATTTGACATAAACACTTGTCCGCATATCTCCACAACCAGGAATCGTTCCAGTCAAACCGGAAATTTGTAAAAATGGGGGAAGTTAAATCTGTTCCACTGTTATGAAACTGTCATTTCTCCCGCTAAATGAAAACTGTGTTGTTATAAAGCTTAATGCAACCTGATTAATAGGTTTCGATGGTGTGTTTGTGGTGATCATTTCCATTATCAGCCCTACTCGGGCATGCTGGGAATACTCTTGCTGGGATGGCCAGAAGGCTCTAGATGTGAGAGGCTTGGAGGATTCTGTCTGCACGGGAGGCTGAACCTTGCCAGAGCACAAAAGGGCATGGCTCCTGGGGAGAGGGCAGCGGAGCCTGGCTCAGCCAGTCCTGGTTGGCGCCGACTGGGAGAACAGATTCGGAAACGGCCATTATAAGTAATTGTCTTGGGGCCCCGCAGGATGGCTCAGTGGTCTAAAGCGCCTGTTTGGAGAAGCCTGGGCGGCTTCAGGGACCGCGGTTCGATCCCCAGCACCACATGCTGCGCCAGCCCTGCCCTCGGGGCGGGCTGAGCCAGCCATGAAAATGAGTGAATAAACAAACAAGGGTTCTGAAATAAGAAAAAAAATAAATAAATGAAATAAAAAATTCTAAAAAAAAAAAAAAACAACAAGTAATTGTCTTTTCCAGATGAGAAAAACTGAGCTGAGAGAACCAGATACGCTTTCAGTGCCACAGTCAAAGAAGATCAAGAGCCAAATGCACCCCCATCCACCGGAAGGCCGAGAGCGCATGCGTGCTCCGAGGGCTGCCCCGTGGGCGTGGCTGCTGCCGGGCTCTGTATTAGAAGCAGAGCAACGGGCCAGTGAGCGTCAGCCCTGGTCACGCCTCTGACTCAGCTCTGGATTTGGCTCGGTGCATAGCTGGCTTCCTGAGCTCCATTTCAGATCCGGTGAATCGGAAATTTTAAAGTGGGGCTTAGGCATCGAGCTTTTCAAAAAATATGTTAGGGAAGCTGGTTTTGGGAATAACTGGAGGAAAGCCCAGTCTCCATATTGCTTTCTCCGATCTTCCTCCCTCTTCCCTTCAGGCTTTTCTGTGAGTAATTTCAGAGGTAAATGGCCACCAGCATTTAATGGCTATGTTGCTGGTGTGTTTTCCTTTTGAGTCCAATAGCAACTAAGTAAGGGGGGGTATAATTTAGATAATCCGCAGGGTATCTGGTTGGATAAAGGTTTTAAGGACTCCAAGGTACTGGCCAAGAGTGACCACTGCTGCGGCCTACCCTCCTCTCCCCTTTACAGGGAAGTGCACACTGACTCAGCCTCTCAGTCAGACTTACACCCCTGTATCCCTTCCCCCGGGCTACTTGTCCCCAGGAACCAAGAGCAGGAAGACCTTAAATGCGCTTTCCAAAGAAAGCTGCTAAGCTTGTGTCCTCACACACATATGACAAGCAAATCCATTCTTTGGTAGGACCAGTCAGAGGATAAAGAAGCCGTTTGCACCCGGGGAAGTAAAAGTAGGGAAACCTTTCCCTCCTAAATTACGTCAACACGCTTGCATAGAGAAGTAGACTAAAATTTGTTGGAGGAAAAAAGGAGAGTGGTCTAAATCTGTGACTCTTGAACATTTTCGTGTGTAAGAATCTGATTTGGCAAACTGGGTAGAAGTGGTGACTCCAAAATGAAAAACAAACTTGACACGTCTGAGGGCTCTCTTGTTTTTTCTTTTGTATTTTAGGAAAGAGCCGACGGGGTGTTCAGGGTCTCACTACTATATTGGAACCATAGTGATCTGCCTGATTACAGCCTCCCAAGAGCTGGGATTGTAGGAGCGCCATCATGCCCAGTCTCAATTGGCTCAGTGTGCCCCAGGGGGCGGGGCCTGAGGGCTCTTTTCATCCGGGTTTCCTCTCCTTGTTCCTGGAGACTCAGAGTGAGATAGCAAACCGCGTTCTTCTCTTGATTGCCAAGGCTGAATGAAGGTATTACCATGGATGCAGAAAAGCTGAGTCAACTCGCTGAAACAGAGCCGCGTTGACAATATATCTGTTCTGTTTAGATGTAGGAGATTGACTTTTGTATTTGATTTCAATTAACAAAGCATAACTTATGCTTAATTTTCTGTTCGCTTCCCTTCTCTCCAATGGGTGATTCATAGCTCTGGAAAGGCTCCGAGATGAAAGAAAAGACAATCCGACATTCTACAATGTGCAGCTGTCGTTGCTGCCACAGTCCTAAGTCTTTTTTTTCTTTTTTTTTTTTTTTTTAATATCTCTCTGAAAGACATGAAACCTTGATATCGCGATATAGACTCATCAGCGCACAGCACAACTATAATAACAAAATAATCCAACGGTCCCATTTATCTTTGCCCTGTTTATCTGAGCATGGAAACCATGATGTCAGAGTAGGAAAGATGCAGTTGTTCATGGGATTCCTGGCCACCCACAAAAGAACCCCAGATCAAGCTTTAAGCCCAGTAGAGTGTGACCTGCTCAAAGCCCAGAGTGCCAGGAGGCCCCTCAGAGCTGTGAGTCTAACACCTCATCGAGCTCCTTAGTTCTTCCAGAGGCTTCTCTTTCCTGCCCCCCTTTTGTCCTCTCCATCTTTTTCCAAGGGAAGGGTCCCTTGTCCTTCTGCTATCAGAAGAGCTCTAACTGGGTTCTATCTTCACCTCTGTCTGTGTCTTGGGCAGGTGCGTGACCATTCTGAACTTGTTTCTTAGCTGAATAGACACGAGCCTATTCAGTCCTTACCTGGCCAGCCACCTGGAGATGCTGCGATGATCCAGGAGAGCTCAGAAATGGAAAGCACTGGGAAGGGACAAAGTGCTTCATGGACACAAGGGATGGTGGCATCGTGACAATAACAGTGATGCAGTGATACTGACCCTGCCGTGCTGGTGGGAACGGAGATGGTACTGAGTGATGCCAGCCATGGAGACCGAGAGGAGGAGGCGAGGTGGTTCTTAATACCCCTCCAGAACCATACGTCTTGCTAGAGGTCCAGAAGGGTGTCTTGGGGGGATTCTACTGTCCCATCCACACTGCATAATTACCAGAGAGCCAAAGATCAAAGAGGCACCATTGATGGGCATACAGCCCAGGCTAGGAGCCAGGTCTTCATAATAGCAGTGAATTTTATGTATTCAAATGCAAAGGCTCCTCCCTACTCGGGACCGGGGTCCTTTTCCCACTCCATTCATAGACAAATTCTCGTCCTTCTGCCCTTTACACTCAAGGACCTTTCAGGTATAAGAAATCCCAAGGATTCAGGCATGGAAGGCCAACCTGGTTCCTCTTGAGATGAAAGTGGATGTGAAATCTGCAACAGCGTCCCAGGCTATGAATTCAGCTCCATATGTTCTCACTTTTAAAATTTTGTATCATTTCTAATGCTTTTTTGTTTGTTTTTTGCTTTTTTTTTTTTTTTTTTTTTTTTTTTTTTTTTTTTTTTTTTTTTTTTTTTTTTTTTTTTTTTTTTTTTTTTTTTTTTTGTTCTCTTTGAAAGATGTCTGGCAAGCACAAGGTCCTGAGTTCCATCTCCTATCGATCGATCGATCGATCGATTGATCGATAGATAGATAGATAATAAGGTTCACACAGGGGAGAAAGATGACCCAAAGGTGAAGCTTGTGCCCAGAAGGGGGCAGCTTTCAGCCTTCCGAAAAAAGTTGAGCTTGAGGGATTTCCTCATGTCGTTCTCCAAACAAATTAAGGTGTGGAGAAATGAGTCCAGGATTTGCAGTTTCCCACAGGAGTGGTAATTTTCATTTTCAGACGTAAGTGCTACCTGCGTTTCTTAAAAATCGTGAGATACCTTACATGATGAGGTAATAAAAGTATGCCCTGCATAATCTGGGCAAGAAATGAAGGTTTCAAAGTCTGAATCTCTCGATCCCTGGTATGCCGTGCCAGCCCCATCCCTGGGGCACGCTGAGACGGGGTGTGGTGGCGTGTGTCTGTAATTCCAGCGCTTCAGCTTGGGAGGCTGAAAACAGGAGGGTCACTAACAGTCCAATCTAATAGTGAGACCCAGTAGACCCTGTACTAAATACACTTAAAAAAAAAAAAAAATCTCGGGCTGGGAAGTTAAGTCCATGGTCTAAGCACTTTTCTAGGAAGGCTGCCCTGTCAATGCTCACCTGGAAGAGCACCAGAGTTCATCCACTCAGGCAAAAAATGGCTTCTTGTTAGGTGGAAGTGAAACATAGCAGGCCGCCATAGTCTCGCTGGTTCCGTGCGCAGCTCTCAGCGCCAATCATCCGGGTCCCGGGTTCTGGGTGCACGCTCTCAGCCTGCGCGCCTACGACAGTTCTGCGCAGCCATGTGACTGGTATCTGTTCTAGCTCTAATCTCCCCCTCAGTGGACTCTTGAAATAAATGAGATGTGTAAAGTATAACACCTAGGAATGAAGAATGTTTGGGGTAAAAACACAAGTATGCGCACAGGACATGCATATCAAGGAAAATCTTCTGACAGCAGAAAAACTGCTGCTTCTTCAAGTGAACATAGTTCATCAAAAGACAACAGCAGCTGCCTGGTTTCCTTAGGGTTGTCTGAGACTAAGGTCAGAGGAGGATCTTTTTCTTTTATTGTGCTGCTACTTTTTCACCATCTAACAAGGAGGAACCGGGGCTGGGGAGCTAGCTCAGTGGTCTAGGTGCTTGCCTGGCAAGCACAAGGATCCAGGTTCGATTCCCGGCACCTCATCCTGTGCTCCCAGCACTGGGGAGGCTGAGATAGGAGGATCACTATGAGTCCAAGTGAGGCCCTATACCAAATAAATAAAAGATTAAACAAAATTTTTCTCATACCAGTAGAAACTCACCTTTTCTGAAAACATGCCCAAGGCAACAAAAATCCAAATGAAAACACACATGGACACACTAATACATCTTAAATAGATGAGAATATAATGCAAATCATTCTGTGAACTCAGGGGTCATCAGCAAGCCTTATAAATGTACTTTAAACATGGGAACTTCAGGCTTGGGGATTTAAGAGGCTTTCCCAAAGTTCCACAGAAGCGGAAGGCCTGAAGCGCAACTACAACACCGTGTGTTGCTTCAGGAACACGGAAGGTGAGATTTCAACACGGCCTGCCCAGAGAGTAGCAGGAAACCTAATTTCAAAGATATTTTCATAATTGTTTTTCTAATCCCAGGACCGGTCAGCTTGAACATCTTTGATCTCATGTAATCATCCTGCACCCCTTAGGGGAGTAATTACTTTAAAAAGGAATTAGTTCTGAGTGTTAGTTGCAGAGAATTGTGGCCAGGTAGGAAATTATTCACGAGGCTACAAGTGGTTTAGGGCTGGAACAACGTTTCGTGTTTTGGAATCAGAAAGATCTGCACAGTAGGTTCTTCCTTATTCTGAGTAGACCCTGTAGCACCCTGTTGCGATATCCCGGGGGCATATGTGCCAATGGTTGTGCAGCTGGGTGGGCTGACCTCGCCCCCGACCCCTTCTCTGGCTAGCCTCACATGACACAAAACCTTTCCTGGTCTCTTTTTTCAGGAGAATCCCAAAATTTACATTCCAACTGAGATCCAGAGTATGAGTGATTTCTGTCCTTAACACGGTCCCAGAGAGCGCTTCCCGAGAAGTTCCCTGGAGGGATCTTGCCCAGGAGAGCTGATTTTGCTGATAATTTTTCTCTTTCCTCTTAGGTTCTATCACTCACGTATCGTCTTGTCTCTACCCAGGGAAGCCCTGTTTGCAAAGATGCTAAGTATCGATCCTACATACCTCAGGGACGAGCCAGGGCATCTATCTAAGGCAGGCCACTCTAGTAAGAAAAAGAAGGCACTGGAAAATCAGCAGGAACCTTGAGGGGCACACTGGGGAGCAGCAACAGCTGCTGCGGGGATCCAGGTGTGAACCAGTGGAAGAGAGGTGGGAAATCTGGGGTAAAGAAATCCCAGAGTTCACGATTTATAAAGTTATTTTCCAGATGCAAAATTAGGAAGTATGCTGACATCTGCCTCTATGACACTAATGAAATATCTGATAAGGCCATTGCCAAAGTCACCGTTGCCACCTAAGGTGACACAGGAGGGCCAAACTTCTAGGGTGAATTGATGGCTGTTCTCCTAGCACACGTCCTGCTACCTATACCCCACAGGTCCAAAAGAGAAAATGAGAGGTTGACCTCTGAAATCATAGTTTCTAGGATGCTCAGAGGGTGGCTTTTCAGGAGGCAAGCACGCTCAGATCCGAAGGAGCTCCGCACTTGTTACTTCAAAGCAGCGGTTCTCAACCTTTCTAAAGCCGTCACTCCGCAATACAGTTCGTCATGTTGCGGTGACACCAAAAAAATAATTTTGGTGGCTACTTCAAATGACTAATTCCAATAAATAACATTTCACCATGGCACAGCATGGGTTTAAATATGTATTTTCCAATGGCTTTAGGCGACCCCTGTGTTTTGGTTGTTCGACCCCCACGGGGGTCGTGACCCACAGGGTGAGAATCGCTGCTCTAAAGCGTCACCTGTGCTCCTTCTCTTATGGTCCACACAGGGTCAGAGGCCACTGCTGGGACATTAACAGTGCTGAGAACAAACTGTGGGCCCATCGGTACTGAGGTGCGTTTGCCCAATCACCATACCTTCCAAGTGCCCTTTGCCGACTCTGCATTGAATCTGGAAGCTGAAGCAGTCGCTTGAATGAGATAGCATCTTAGTCAAAAAAATGCCATTGGCAGTCATTTCTCGGTGTGACCAAAGTAGATCAAAAAGGAAGGACTGGCAGTGATAGGTGTGAACCAGACCAGGAGCAGTGTACCCTCTGCCACGCGTTCCACCCCTTCATTTTATTTGCAAGCATTTCTGCAGGACGTGCAAGCAAAGGGGTGCAAGTGAGCAGCCCCATTGAGGGCTTCTCCAGGAGGAAGACGCCATATGCAGGACAGAGCACAAGACTCCACCAGCCAGCCACTCGCCAGGCACTGACAGGGTGGCTTGCAAGGGACACCTGGGGCTGACTTTGACCATGAAGGAGTGTGAGCTGCGGCAGATATTACATATTACATAGCTCCTTCCTTTACGTTTCAGTTGTAGAAAAGAATTGTTATGGTGTCTTTGACGTTTTCTTTCTAAACTTACGTTTGTTTCTTTGTTTTGGTTTTGCATAGTTTTGTGTGTGTAGGAAGCATCATATCCTGGGGAAGAAAAGAAATAAAGAAGGAGGGAAAGAAAGAAAATACAATGATTTAAGTGGGTCCAGGCTGGGAAAATAATGAATTGTGGTTCTTAATAGGTTAAAGATGTGCTGTGTTCTGTCCTGCTTGGCTCTGGAGTTGTCCACAAAAACAAAGACGGGTCAAGACAAAACAGCTCCGGGCGGGATGGGAGCACGCAGTCTTGTTCTTCCTGAAATCCTGAGCAGGCCTAGTCGCCTTGGTAGATTTACTTCTCCGACATCTGTCTCCAGCACATCTGTGCTTCGAGCTTGTCTGTGCCTCCATCTTTGTAATGAATGATATCGCTTCTTAAATATCTTCACAGGGCTGCGTTTTTGCCACCCGTGTGTTTGCTAGATCCTCAGAATAGCCTCCTGGAAACAAAGAGCTACAGTACATGCTCAAAAAATGTTTCGTGTGCCCCTTCTGATGACTCAGAAAAAGAATATTTAGCAAGCACTTTGATTCTATCTCAGGAGAGCACGAAGCACGTGCGATGACGCTAGCAGATGCCACTGTGATTTTGGCACAGTTCACTCTTTTTGATCAAGCAAGGGTTAGGCTCTTTTCTGTCATGTAAGAAAGAATTTTTTTTTTTTTTTTAATCCCAGCAGAAGTACCCATAAAGAGTAGCAAAGGAGTGGACCTGTTTCTAGAAACGCCCAAGGAAAGGGTTCTGCACATAAAGGCTTTCGTTACCTGGGGAACAAACATGAAATAAAATAAGAGCTGTTGACGCCACTGGCTGCAGGCAGAGGACTGCGTTTAAATCATAGACTCACAGGCCAGTCCCAAAGCCAAGCTGAATGCTCCTGTCCATTTATTCTGCCCTGGTGCTTACAGCAGAGAATGCAGATTGGGATCACCATCCATTTCTGGCACCTAACCTCAGCTAGGCCGGTTCTGCTATTCATGCCTTATATTGCTCCCTGGGCAGCGCTTTGTCCCAGGCCTCTTGCATTTCGTTCAGAGGCTTATTTCTTTTTCCAAGCTTTTTGTTTCTATCTACATCCCCCTTTCCTTATTCTCTTGAGCAAGAAAGTTAATTTCTTTTTGGGGATTGGGAATTGAACCCAGCACCTTGCAATTGCCAGGCGGAAGCTGTGCCGCTGAGCTAAATCCCTGGCCCCAAGGAAATTAATTTCATGGAGAAAGTTCAGGTCGTCCCTACCCGCTTCCCACTGGACTTGGCTTCTCCTGTGTGTTAAATGCAGACAGTGATGGCCTAAGCCTTGAGACACTATAATGACCCAGGAAAGGGGCTTAAGGAGGGCACTGGCCCGAAGGAAGAGCTCAGCAGGTTTGCAGGCATTATTGTTATTATAAAGTTTAAAAAACGTGGAGATGTGTTGCAGATCTCAAAGATTTCTGCCCCTGGCTCATAACTTCTTAATTTTGCATTTGGTCCCTAAACTTTTTAACCTTCAAGATCCTGTCATTTATCCACTGATTCTTCCTTCTTTCTGTCTTTGTATTTTGCATTTGTCCAAAATAGTTTACCCATCCAGCATTGGAAGAAAATGCCACAAGCTTCTGGAATGTTTTCCAAAAATATCACACAGCCTCCTTCTTTCACTATTCCCTCAATTACTGGTTCCTGATATCTGCTTCTGTAAATCTAAAGAAGTAGTCAGGCCACTGCCAGGGACACACTGGCCACTTCTGGAAGTCATGGGTTCTCTTCCGCTTGACTTCTCTTTAGAACTTGACCCTGTTGGCTACTGCCTGGCTGCATGAAGTGGCCTGCTTCTTTTCCCTAGGTAGAGTCAGGGGGATAGGAAGATGTGGCTCTGGTGCCCCAGCTTGCCTGCCTTTGCTGTTTTCTGCCGGCCATGAACTCGTTTCTGCGATGTCCCTCTGCTGGGTCACACTGCCTTGCAGCCAGCCAATTGGGACCGTGTAATAAGGGCGTTGGATCCGGGCATGATGGTTTGCATGTAAAACCCAGGCAAACCGTGAGCTCAAGAGACCTTCCCCCTTTACTGTTGGGCGCCAGGCATTTTATCTCAGTAACAAGGAAAGTAATGGAGCGAATAACTTCCTTGCATAAAAAGCTATCTAAGGTGTAAGTCCTTTGCAGTCTCCAGCATGACAACATACTGACGGCGAGCCCCAGCGTCTGTGAAATGACTAAGACCTCCTGGTGTCCAGCACCCATCCGGCAGACCTTCCCAACCCCAGGCACTTTCACTTCCCCTCCATCATGGTCCCCTGCCATCAGAGGGAGTCACATCTCTGACATGTCCCCAGAGCCAGCATCTTTACAGCCCTGCCACACTTCACAAGTCACAGATTCCTCCAGCGGCTTCTCAAAGTTGCGCCTCTCACTTCAAACCTAACGACAGGCCAAAACATCTACTGTCCTAAGATGCGTTAGTCCCCTTACACGCTAGACGACAGCAGGCCCTATGATGACACAGTCCCAAAGGCCTCTAGGGAATGAAGGATAAAACCAAGAACAATAAGAGCTGCACTTCTCGGGCGGTCACGGGTCTGCGGAATCCAACTTTGACGTTCTCCACTCACTCATTACTGCAACGTCTGCCTGACCTCGCCTCCCAGCAATACCTACAGCCGGTCGCTCCCCTGTGTGCTGCTGCTGACCCTCCCGCCTCCCCTCCTACCACGCTTGCTCCCCTCACCCCGGGTGACTCAGGCATCCCCATCACTTTAAACACTCTCTGCACTGATCATTCCTGATGTCGCCTTTTTAACCTAAACCCCCTCCCCCACAAATCCCAGATTCCTCTGTTAAAATATCCCTGGCTTAAATCCTTCGAAGCTCTAACGAGAACCTCAATCTTGATATATCCAAGTCAAATTCCAGATGTTGTAACCCATCCAAACCTGTCCTTTCCAATATTTCTCCACCTGACTAAACACCTTCCCTGTCTTTTCAAGTCAGCTTTCTATAATTATTCTTCTCTCACTCTCTTATATTCTGCATATAATTTGAAATAGAAAAAAGTCCAGAATCCAGCTTATCGTTCTCACTTAACGCCGTCAGATTGGCAAGGAACTGCACAGCGAATGCCTACGCTCAGGATTTCTATTGCTGGTCCCCATAGTGTTTGCTGTCCTGCGGTGTTTAATCTCTATCTTATTTGGAACACATTCCGCATCTGGGCCCTGTTAACTGACAAAGGAAAGTGATTATATCATCCTTTTACTAATAAACCACTTGGGAGTCCAATGTTAGTCTCCTCTTTAATGAGAAGTGACAGGAAGCAGGGCTTAAATAAGATCAAGGGCTACGGGGGATTTCCTGGCTCATGTAATAGCTTTCCGAAAGGTGGCTCACTTTAGATATAATTTATACCTCATAATTTAATAGTGTCAGTGGGCTTGCACTCTTCCAGTCTTTTCTCCTTTCCTCTGTCGGTCTTCCTGCAGTTGCCTCTGCTAACATCTTTTGGCTTCGCACACCATGTCACCAAAGGAATGACACACACACAAGATATTTTTCCCTAGGAGCTGACTGAAAAACAGGAGGAGGATCGGGAGCCAATCACAAAAGGATTCTCATCCTTCCGGGATCAGTTAGAACCAGCCTCTACCTTTACGACCTAGAGAACATAATTATTGAGTAGGAGAGGGCGAATATGAAAGGAGGGATGCTGGAAAAGCGATACGATGCTTTGCGATGGTTCCCTAGTGCCCGCGGGATCGATTCCAAATTCGTCAGCGTCGCACACCCGGATTTCTGCAACCTGTCCCCACGCTGTCTCTACAGCCTTCTCTCCATAACCTCTCTCCCCCTGCAGTACTGGTGCCACACCAATTTGTCGCCATCCTCAAACCGATTTTGCTCTGCTCTGTGCTAGTTAGGTCTTGGAGTATGTTCCCCCTGTTACAGGCCTTCCTTGTGCTGCAAACTATTGTTGGTGATCAGGGTTCAGAACCTGGACCAAAACATGCCTTTGCTGATTTCCCAGCTGAATTTCTCATCGTGTGTAGTACTTTGCAGGCTTCCTGATAGATGTCCCTTAGGACCATGTAAGGCCGCTCCTTAGAATCACTATTTTCTGCTAGATTGCGAGCCCTTGGAGGTAGCAGGGTCTTCGTTGTCTCTAAGACTTGGACGTCCAAGTCAGACATTGACACAGTGAATACTGAAGCCAGGGATGAAGCAGAGTTGACGAATAGAGTAAATACATAATGAAGAGGACTCTAGACAGGAATCCTCAGTCTTCACTTGCCTCCCTTTCCCTCTTCAAATTCTTACTTTCCCATTATCTCTTCTTTCCTCACTTGTAAGGAGCTCACTTGGTCGGTCCACAGAGCAAAGAGCCATGCATGTGTCCAAAGGACGAGGAGCCTGAGTTTTGTTGTCTACTTTTTGGGCTGCAATTGACATCTCACTCCCCACCTGGAAACATCACTAAGAACCTCAAGGAGTAAAATAAACAGCCCAGGAAATCAGGGTTGATCAATTTCCAAAATTCTTTGGATACTACACCCCACAACCGACTATACTTTTAGCATCTTATTGCAAGCAAGAATGACATCTTTGGGTTGGAGTTGTAGCCCTGTGGTGTGGTTCTTGCTTGGCATGCCTGAAAGTCTGGGTTTTGTGTCAGCACCACAAAATAGAAAATAGAAAAGATTTACACCTTTCCTTGTATGAACCATTCATTCGCAAAGGTCTTTATTTTACATTAGTTTAGCCACGTGTGGTACCACATGCCCAGTACTTGGGATACTGAGATTGGAAAGATGGCCATGGACTCCCGGCCAGCCTGGGCTACATGGAGCGTTCAAGGCCAGTCCATAGCACACAGCTAGGCTCTATCTCAAAAAAAGAAAGAAAGAAAGAAGAAAGGAAGGAAGGAAGGAAGAAAGAAAGAAAGAAAGAAAGAAAGAAAGAAAAGAAGGAAAGGAAAAAAGAATGAAAGGAAGAAATGAAAGAAAAAAGAAGAGTAGGGAAAGACGTTCCGTGAACATGTACCAAGTGACGGGTGTGTGTTAGTCTTCAGACCAGATTCAGTTCACACATCTCTCAGGAGCTTGTTCTAATGTCCCCAGCCCAGAAAGCCTTCCCTGCCTCTTAACTCCGTAGCACTCCACTTCGGTCACTGTGCTGCTATATGCAGCCCACCTGTCGCTGCAATCCAGAGCATGCCATCCTTAGGTGTTCAGTTGCTTGTGATCGCTCTGTCTCTCACAGGACAATGCTAGTCCACAGACCAGGGGCCGCCGGCTCTCAGACCCTGCTTTGTCTTGAGCTCCTAGAACAGTGCCTGGTATGCAGTCAGAACTCAAAGATCTACCAAGACAATGAAGGTGGATCAAGCCCCTTGGGTAGACAATCTTATTCAGTTCTACCCCATAAACCCATGGGATATGCATCAATAGCATTCCATTTTACAGATGAGCAAACTGAGGCATGGGAGAGTAACGAGCCACCTTACCATCAAGCAACTAACAAGTTAAAGAGTTAAGACTGTAGTCCAAAGTCTAGCTGAGTAATCCTTCCTTTGTGGCATCTCTGGTTTCACGAGCAAAGCTAGCAGAGGGCTTTGTATTCCTCTCAAGTGTGGAGTGGAATAGCTTCTCAGTCTGTTAGACAGCCGTTCTCTGTCACCATGGAGACCCCAGAGGAAAGAGATTTACTAAGCTATTGCTAGCCTGTCAGAGATGAGCTATGGCACTGATTCTCCACTTTGTAGCCTGCAGATTATAAACTGTTTTCCTATCCCTGATGTCATGTGCCTGTGACTGAGGCTAAGAATCCCATTCTACAGATAAAGAAACCGACGCTAGCTGAGTCATCGGTCCCAGGGGAAGGCTGCCAGCTCAGTCCTGTTTCTTACTACCTACCTGGATCTCAGCTAACAACAGTCTAGCCATGTAGTGATGGAGACTGCCCGGGCCCTGACACCCAGGCTACACAAGGCTCCTGGCCACTTCTGCTGCAGGGGACTTTAGGAGAAGACAGTTCCCCAGCTAGCTCGACAAGGCTCCCTGCACTCTCAGGGCAATCGTGCTCTTAAAGCATCACCGGCATTGTTATTTACTACATTGAAGCAGAGAAGTGATTCTTTAGGGGCAGCCAGTGGCTCCAGGGTGACCTTACGAGAAGAGCTCCAGATAACATGATTCTGACTAAACCCTCCTTGGATTCTTGATCTTACAAAGCTTTTCATGGCTGGGAAAACCGAACACTGCCCACAGGGAAGTGATTGTATCTTCTCAGACTTTATCAGACCATGGGGCAATGTCCCAAGCAACCTGCAACTTAGCAAAGTGACTGAACTCTAGCAGACTGTAAACTAATCAATTAGTATAACAGAAAAGCTAAAGTAAGGAAAACAAAATTGGAGGAAAGCTTGAATTTTTTTTTTTTTTTTTTTTTTTTGTGGGACCAGGGTTCGAACTCACGACCTTGCACTTGCCCAGCAGGCACTTGTGCCTCGGAGCTATCTCCCCAGCCCCGGAAGCTTGAATTTTTGTCAAGTAATGCAAACATTTGTATGATATCTATGATTCATCTGCAGGCCATTTGACCTTGCACTGTAAGAATTAGAATACACCACCCTAGCCCAGTACCTGTGAGTCTGGAGTGTGTCCCGCCAGCCCGCTTTACGCAATGTGTCTGTCCCTGCGTGGTTAGAAGTGGAACAGCATGGAAAGGGAGTACTGAGGGCTTACAGCTCCATGCTGCAGAGGGACCCGGAGTAATGCAAAGGCAAGCAGTGACACCCCGATCTCAGCAGCGCGCGCCAGTCCTTTTCAAGTCGTGCTCTCACCTGGAGACTGTCTCCCACGCTGCTCACAATCGTCCTGTAAGCTCTCACTGTGTGAATTCTAGCATGCGTGGGAATTAACCAGAAACTTTAGTGAAACACAAATGCCTGCTGCTCTCCCCTGACATTTTCATTCAGCGGCTTTGAGGCAAGACTGAAAATTCTGCGTTTCCAACAAGCTCTTGGGAATTCTGATGCCACGGTACAGGGCCCCGGCTGTGAGTGGGAAGTGGGGGGGGGGCGGACTATGACACCCGCTTCCCAGAGGCAGGCCAGGGTTCTAACCCATCGGAAGTATCTAAGAGGTCCCAGGAACCTCCCTCCCTCTGTACTGAAAACCACGGCAACTTATTTTGCTGGGCACGAGGGAAATGAGACCCTCACTCAAGTTCTCTTGTGGACTTTCAAGGGCATCTTCAGCCCGTCTTCCCTGTCACTTCAAAGCCTTGGGCCAGCGGGGTGGAGAAGGGAAGAGGTAAGCTAAAGGGCGGTCATGAGTATTTTTGCAGGCTCGTTAGGAAAGATGTATCTAGCCTAATGAAAGCGACAATCTTCTCCACTCCCACTGCTAAGGTTAAGAGCTCCCAGGGCTGATGTCAAGCCATTCCCAAGCTGCCCCCCTCCACACTGCTCGGATGTTGATTAAGGATAATTTATTCCAGATTCCAATGGGCTGGTGGGAGCAGGCTTGGAGCCACTGGTGGAAGGAGAGAAAAGCTATCTTTACACTGAAGGAAA